>SNQJ01S0094523.1:28571-60584 GCA_010110895.2 Picea sitchensis | reverse complement strand
GACAATAATGATTCATCTTTACATCAAACAATCTTGGGTCCATTACCCAAACCTTTGTGTTGTGGGGATTTCTTCAAGGGTTGACATCAATGACAACCAACCTTAATCAACATTGATACCATTTCGTAACATCCCCAACCACCAACAGGTCGAGCAATGCCACTTCTTGGAGCATCTCTCTTAGCATTGATACCATTTTGTGACACCCCAACCCAACCAGGCAGGGCCATGCTACTGCAATTACCGTTATGATATATATATATATATATACATGATGTAATTTTAAACATACACAACATTCTATTCATACACAATTCATGCAAAAGTGACAATAATACATACATGCAATAAACACAGACAATTCCGGTAACATTATAACACATGTACACAATACACATCATATAGAGAATAAATATTTGGTACTTATCTTTTAACAGATGACCACCAACTGTGTGCAGACCTTCCACGAACCTCCCAGACTTAGACCATGCTTCTCATCACGCTTAACAGTGGGTCACCCCCGAGACGAGACTAAAATCCACCCAGGGCAAAGGAATCTTAGACCTAGGCTGAGGCTATGGGAAACTTCACTGTGCAACTAGAAGGATTCTCTCCAAGGATCCTACTTACCCTCATTTCTCATGGACTCTCATTCCCCACATGCCTGTCCCACCCCAGGAATATGCACCTTCACTGTTCCATAGTCCATCGACTGTCCCACTTTCCTTCCAAGGCTTCAGCAATAGGCCGGATCAGGAATTCTCAGAGCTTCGTAGTTGACAATGGACTCCCTCCAGGATAAATCACTTCCCAACAAACTCTCTTACCTATAGAGGGTTTCTCACAGGCCTGAAAACATGCTTCTTCAACCACGGGCCTGACAACTCCCCTCTTCAATCCACAACCACCGAAAATCCGGTAAGGTAAGGGGACGACTCAACAATTTACAGAGGTTCACCAAGGCGGAAATGACTCTTGTTGCATACTTGTTCAGTGTGTGCATGAACTACCTAAGGGATGGCCATCATGCTGAGGATGAACTCGTGGGAAACTAAAGGGCCATACTAGTCAGAATGTTGAGAGCGAGCAAGAAAAACGATGAGAATGGTCAGCTTGCAGAATCGTGAGAGAGCTTTAATGGTGAAAGAGAAATACTCAGAAAGGTGGCCAGAATGGTTCACAAACCCCAAACAAAGGTGTAACTTCCCACATAAATCTTCATGCATCCTGGGTGACACTTGGCTCTTCGGGAGCACATGCCTCTCCACTTGGAGTTTGTTCCTCCCCTCAAAGGATAACTGGGTTTATTTTCCCAACTGTAGTACTTTTCATGAATACATTATAATATTCCCTAGGGTTAATCCCTTGAGCTTAGCCCCTCTTTCCTAGCCTCTCAGCCCCATTCCTTTCCCTACCCAGTGGAGCTTAGTCTCCCGTAACTCTTTCTTCGTGGTCGGTCTACACACATCGATGTATTTTATCAATAATTTTCATAATTACATATAAAAAATCAAGCCCACTGACCTTAACATCTAGGCTCTTTGGCCTAATAAACACATAATACTACCAACTTATAATTACTTTCCTCACCAACTTACAACATCATTACATTTCACAAGGGCTCGACCTTGGGGTATTACATAATACAAACACCTCAATGCTTAAATATTTTACTACCCTGATGCTTTCATATTTTACTGCCCCGGTGCTTAACATTAAGTGAACCGCACCGGTGTTGTAGGTGTATGTACGCATCGATGCTTGTGCCTTATACAAACACACTGATTTGTAAACATTATCTAACACCTCTGTCTGCCCATATTTTTTAGTTATAATCAACTTCCGTTATAGTATCAACAAAAACATCCACTATTAATAACATATGTTGTAGAGGATGTTTTTTTGCCATTTTTTCCAATTTTGTAACACTAGAAACCTCCGCTATAACCTTCGTTGAAATGTCTTTTCCTTGTAGTGTGATATTTTAATTTATACATTAATTAATTAATTAATTAATTAATTAATTAATACATTAATAGTTTAGTGCATTAATTCATTAATACATTATTAATGTATTAATGTATTAATACTTTAATGTAATAATGCAATACTTTAATGTATTTGATCCAGGTGGATATTGGTGGCCACCTGCTTATTCCACTTGGACCCCCATCATTGTTTCTTTTAGTTTTTTAGTTTCCTTAATTGTAGCAAAATTTACTATTTTTGGCAGTTTTTTTGGGTCCTGAACTTCCGAAGTCGTTTTGAGGCCCTAAACGACATTTTTAGGGCATCAAACCTATGACAAATATGAGTTTGTTCCGGACTTAAAATTCATTGTCAGCAGTTGTAGTCCTCTGATAGATCTTTCTAACGATGTGTGATGTGTGTCAAACGGATATAGTATGCCAAAGTTACGACCCCGGGAAATTGATGTTCCAATTTACCCCGACGGGGCCCATATTCTAGCGTTTCATCTCCTAGGATTAGGTTTTTGGATGTTTAGGGTCTTCCATTATTTCTCAATAATATATATGCCTTTGAGCCTCATTGTAACACAGAGTTCAAAGGCCTACAACCGCCACATCTCTTCTCAGAGATAAGCTACCAGTGCCCTAGCTAGCTTATTTCCATTCTGTCTGTAAACAAATTTCATTTCTTTGCTATTAATGAAATGAAGTGTTATTTTTGCTGCATCTTTGTATTTTGGTTATTTGTGTATTCTGTTGCGTTCCTACATAGATTCGGATTAATATTTATGTAAAAATGTATTATTAATGTATTTTTAAGTACTATTAATATTAATACTCATGATCCTTTTTTGGAATTGTCGTGGCTTCCCTTCATGCAAAGGTCCTATGTTAAGTTGGATCCTGAGTGATATTGATATTATTTGTCTAGTTGAAACATGAGAGCATGAAGAGTCTAAGGTCACTAACTTAGAAAGATTTATCTTGTGCTCGGTGTGGAACAAAAAATCATGTCATAGATGGATAGGAGGCAGAGCCTGGTATATTAGAAATATAATTTCTCCTCACATTCAACTTCATAAGATAGACCCTCTCAATCACTACATTTGGATAGATATTTTAGACATCAATGCTAAGATGTATATAGCAATTTGTTATTTTGCACCTATTATTTCTACTTTATATAAGAAAAACAATTTAGATAGAAATTGTCCCTATAATACTTTAGAACAAGATATTCAAAGTTTGAGAAATGAAGATAATATTTTATTTTGTATTTATGTAATAATGTGATAATGTATTGTTAATGTATTTTTACTTTATTAATGTACTATTAATATTTTATTTCTTTAATGTACTAATGTACTATTAATACTTTAATACATTTTTAATGTTTTATTAATATATTAATTAATAATACTTTAATAATGTATTATTAATGTATTTTTTTTTNTTTTTAAGTACTATTAATATTAATACTCATGATCCTTTTTTGGAATTGTCGTGGCTTCCCTTCATGCAAAGGTCCTATGTTAAGTTGGATCCTGAGTGATATTGATATTATTTGTCTAGTTGAAACATGAGAGCATGAAGAGTCTAAGGTCACTAACTTAGAAAGATTTATCTTGTGCTCGGTGTGGAACAAAAAATCATGTCATAGATGGATAGGAGGCAGAGCCTGGTATATTAGAAATATAATTTCTCCTCACATTCAACTTCATAAGATAGACCCTCTCAATCACTACATTTGGATAGATATTTTAGACATCAATGCTAAGATGTATATAGCAATTTGTTATTTTGCACCTATTATTTCTACTTTATATAAGAAAAACAATTTAGATAGAAATTGTCCCTATAATACTTTAGAACAAGATATTCAAAGTTTGAGAAATGAAGATAATATTTTATTTTGTATTTATGTAATAATGTGATAATGTATTGTTAATGTATTTTTACTTTATTAATGTACTATTAATATTTTATTTCTTTAATGTACTAATGTACTATTAATACTTTAATACATTTTTAATGTTTTATTAATATATTAATTAATAATACTTTAATAATGTATTATTAATGTATTTTTTTTTTAGTGTATTAATACTTTAGCAATGTATTAATTAATAATGCAATGATGTATTAATTAATTAATAAAATACATTAATGCATTAGATTATAAATTAATGTATCAATACTTTGATGTATACAATATATTAACATATTAATAATTTAGTACATTATTATATTATCACATCAATGCATTAATACATTATTAATGTATTATTATTTATTAATATGTAAATATTTTATGAATGTATTTATGTAAAAATATATTAATGTATCTTTACCTTATTTGAACTTGTGACTTCTTCAAAGGAAACACATGTTCTTAACCATTAGGTCTACTCAAGTTGTATTAATACTTCAATACATCAAAGTATACATCAATACATTACATTAATGTAATAATTAATTAATATATTAATACCTTAAATTAACTAATACATTGATTATACATTAATACATTAATGATTTATTAGTCCTTTTCACTCATGTTGACCTTCAACTAGCAACATTCATATTTAAGTAAAAGTGGTTGATATATGCAGATGAACACCATTAATTTTAAAGGGTGGAAAATGGCATTGATCCACACATATCAACCACTTTTACTTAAATATAGTTGTTGCTATTAAATACCTTATTATAATGTTTCATATGGAAATATAAACATATCTTACACATGAACTTTGAACATTTAGTGTGAGGAACCGATGAAATAGATCTTCAATGCGTCTCTGACTATACATAACAAGTGTTGCATGGCAGTGTAGTCCTTGCTGGGTTGGAATGGGAATAAATGCACAAGTATGGGGGGACCATGGGAGAATGAGAATCCCAAAGTACTGAAGACACATGGAAACTATCATGGGCACGTGGCAAGTAGCAGGCAGTACAGGTGGTATCCATGTAGAAAAGGACACATGGCACTGTGCGACACGCCAACCATAAGACGTCAGGCTGGTACATGACTCTGGGAGAATGTCACTGTGGGAGTTTTCCTTCCAGAACAAACATATTTCCCCCAAATCTTGGAGCCTCGAAGAGCCAGAGTCTTGAATTCCCAAATTAGTTAATGATAATATTATATTAATACCGGGTCAACAAGTAATTAGTGAGAAAGTCACTTTGTGAGAAATTTTTTCCATCGCTAAATATGGCCATGGGAGTTCTAAAATTGGCAAGTCGGTAAAAATTTAGTAGGGACACTAAAGTGCCAGGGTCGCCCAGATGGCAGAGTGGAAATTGATCGACGACTCACATTCATTTTAGAAAGAGAAGGCACCCGAGCGTTAATCTCCTAGAGAAATTATGCAATTGAAACCATTTAGTTTTTGAAAGTATTCTCATTCTAATTATACTGTGTTTTTCATAATCCATCATTCTTTTATTTTCTTAATAAGATTATGTAATTTTTCCTATTACCAGTAGTGCAGCAGATAGCTACTAAAAAGCACATATATCCCCATCACGTGTAACTTGAAGTATTGTTGGAGTCTGACTTTCCATGTTCGAAATTTTTGTTCCTACCTTGTAGGTTTTATCTCTTTAATGTATTTATGAAATTCATTTATAATGATCTATGTATACTTCCAACTGACTTTCATCCCAATATTTAGAGTTAAGTACAATTTTCATAGTCACTTCTTTAATTTTTCCCATGGACAAAGTAAGCAACATCCATTTCATTCTATTAAATAGATCATCTGGCTTGTATGTCTCTACATGTGTTAGGATAAATAAAGTTATATGTGGTGGCAAAGAAACAAATATATATATTTTTGAAAATGTGTCCAGTGTCGAAGATTCTTTGATCTTCTCGTGTGACCTCTGTGTTTGCTAGTTTTTTCTATATATTAACACACACCTAACGTGACTGTTTATTTTCATGAGTTTTCATCTCATCTCATTGAATTTAAACTATGTGAAAAGAAGGTTCCGAGACAGAGGAAGATGCCCTTTTCCTGAAACTTTTTTCCGTGGGCAGCAAGCCCACTTTGCAGAGGTTTATCTGCAATTTCTCTCCAGGAAGAGGGCATCTTTGTAAACTGCCTATCCAACTGAAATATTTATAAGAACAAAAATATTTGTAACATGACTATGACAGTTAACTATAGTACCAACCGGTATATTTGTAACATGTCTATTCAGCTGATTGTTTTTTTGACAATGATAAAACAATTTGAAGGTTTCTATTTTTGCGGATATTCTTGAAGATGTATTTACAAGTCTATTGACCCTTGAATCTGTTAGGACCGAAACAAAAACCTAACGAGGATGTCAATCCTACTGCATTTTTATATATGTGATACTCCTCTTTAAGTTTTTCCTTGGGCGTGTATAGTTCAAATGTGAGAATTAGAGAATTTTTGTCGTAATGACTTAAAGGAATACATAACAATAGAAAAAAGTTTTTTTTTGTTTTTTGAAATAAAGGTTCATGGAAAATAGGACCAGGAATCACACACACTAAACATTCAAATTAAATAAACACAATTTCCTGACACCCATCATAGTTCAAGATAAAAATTTCTGAGCACATAAAAATAAAAGAAGATGACCAACATGCATAAAGAGAACTAACTTTGCATTCTAAAAATAGGGTTACAAGGCATCGTCGAGATTGTTCCCAAAGTAGTTTTCTTTGAAATTTATCAAAAAATAATAATGTCTGTTACATATTCCTCGAAATTTAATGTGTTTGGCATATAGACTGGGATTGGGGCTCCCACGGACGATAAAATAAATAAGTACAATAAATAGGACTGTAGTCTAAAGAAGAAGTGGGCGACGGTAGAGAGAAAGACCTGATACAAGGAAATTGGAAGTTATCATTCTTTGGTTAGACATTTCTATTTAAAGAGGTGGAATAACTGGATTGATAAAGAAAGCGGGATGTGATCAGTATAGACTTACTATGATGGTATCTCTCTCCCCCTTTTCTATTTTCTTGTTGATGCCTTTTTATTGCTCTCGTCGACGGTTACTGGAATCGTTCCAAGCACTTTTTGCTCTTCATCGGTGAGCTTGTTGATTTACCTTTGGAGCCATTCTTCAATGTAGCTTCTCATGGGGGCCACGTTGATATCATGCTAGATTTTTATGTTGAAAATCTCTCTTTTTAATTCCCTTAGATCGATAGAAAGATTACACAGAGGTCGTTCAATTTCTTCATTTTGTACTGAATAGTCCACTAGCCGGATGTCCATGTCATCTTCACCATATTCAAGGATGTTGTAAAAAATTTCTAAAGACAACTCCTTAAAAATATCAACTTGTTCATCGAATGCTTTCTTGGTTAAGGACAAATAGTTGAGGATTAATTTGGGTCTTGGAACTCGTTGGTACTTTTGGCTAAGTCTATTTCGGTCCACTATCTGAATAATTCTTATTTCTTTGATATGGTTTGTTCACATGATAGGACAATGAGATGTAGGTTCTTAACTTTCTCTTTCCAGCATGCCTTTAATTGTTTGATCCAGTTTGGGGAGGGGAGATCTTCTTCTCTTCTTCTCATTTATGTCATTTTGGTGACATTGATGCCAAAAGGGACAGCTGTGTCTAGATAGAAACCTTCTTCATTTTTAAAATCCTCCTGCAAATGTTTCTCCAAGGCATGTTCCCTCGTTCCAAAGGAAGCTATACTTTTTGATGTTTCCCAAGCTTGAGTAATTAGCTCCATTATTTTCTTGATATTCTTCTCTACATAGCCTCTACACGATGTGAGGAGGTTGGAGGATTCTTTTAACTTGGTTGCAGGGGTGGCAGGTGCGGTTATTGCTAAAGGACTGGCAAGCAATGGGATAGGAATCAAAGATTCCTCCAATTCCTTGATTCGGTCCTTCAGTCTGGAATTCTCTGCCTTAATGCCTCCAATGGAATCATCAAGAGCATCTTTAGTTTCTCAGTGAAGTTGGGAGATTTGGGACAGTTGCATGTTCCTAAGGTTAATCTATGAACGAGATTTCCCTTTCTTATTTCTTACATCTCTATTTTCAATAATTAAATTTTTAGATTCGTTGTCAAAAAAAACACTCTAGAATACGAAGGACTCATCTTCGTCAAAAATATCAGTCTCAACTATTTCCATTTGGGGATTATGGTGGTACGCGTTCTTGGGTTGATCAACATTATCCAGATCAGTATCAAGTTCCATGTCTTCACTTTCAGTTTTGGGCTCTTCCGCTTGTTCCACAATGTTTTTTCCCTTCTTCCTCATGGGAAGCTTGTGAGAACTATCAATTTTACCAAGGAGGGTTCTTATCTCCTCCCCTGTTTGAAGAATTGTGGGTTGCTTTCTTACTAGTGTGGGTCATTGGAGTGATTCTTCGGGATGTCATACTCTTGGTAGTGGCAGCTAGGGATTGGACACTCTTCTCACTGGGGCCTTTTCCCTATTGTTTGTACAATTCATTGGTGCTTTGCAATGTCTCTAGGTCACCAACATCAGGAGCAGGAGTGTTGTCGTCATTGTCTATGTCTTCATTCAGGAGTGTATGGATAAAAGAAATGTTGAAGCCAACTGCTAGTAAATGCTCAACAAAAATCCCATTAGGGTTGAACCCTCTTGGCCTTTCAGCATATCTTAGGTTCAAGTTGTTGAAATGGCCTGCGAATTCGTCAATCTTATTAATGTTCCTGAACACGAAGTCCCCGACTTTCCAAGGTAGAGGAATGAACTATTTTTTTCTCTTCTCATGGAAAAAATGCAACTAATAGTTGTATTTCCTTGCTATTTCTATAACAAACATTATGTCTGTAATGTGACATGGAAGAAAAGAAAGATTTTCCTTGGAGCCAAAAATCATTATTACACTGTAATTCTCCATTTTTTCAAGTGTCCCCTTCCTATCCAAAAACTTGGTTTCCTGATCAGACATCCAGGGAACATCCTTTCATAAAAATAAATCTTTGAAAACTGAGACAAAGTCTTTAAAAACCTCATAAAAAATGGGATGCCTTGTGCCTCCATAAGGCTTAGTACCAGAAGGTTACTGGGTCGAATTCACAGTTTACCTTCTTGGACACAAAGGGTTTTGGAAATGGACAACAATGCACTATCGCGAAAACCAAGTAGGATGACATATAAAATTTCTTCTCATGTTTGAATTGTGACAATTGGGAACTAATTTCAATGGAAATTAGCTTCCCACAATAAAAAATGGCTTGTTCCTTGACCGTGAAATACAAAATATAAGGAATCATGCGAGAAATGTTTGATGTGGATTCATGTCTCCTTATTCTTGTAAACAACCAGGCAATTTCTTGAAAAGGATTTCTAAACGAACTAACCTGCAACCTTATGATATCTTCAGGAACTACCGTCGGGTCTTCTAGGAACTTGGGTAAGAGGTCCAACCCGTTATCATGCTTTTTTAGGAACTCCTTGTAGTATTCTCCTTTGAAGGTCAATGTTGGCTCCGACAATATCAACATCTTGCGGAAGACCTAAGGTGACAAAGAAACATGAGAGTGGTCCCACAATGGAATAATTATTTGTCTTGAAATATATCTATCGATGCACCACAAGACCACCTCCTTAAAGTCAAAGACTTCAGGGACACAAACTGCACGAGCAATTCCAGAGGTCCAAATTACTTCATTCTGGATGGAAGGGGATGAGTAGTAAGAATATGCCTTGGACCACTGGAAGTTCTGGCCCTCATGCCCAAATATGTTCACTATATCTCCACAAAACTGTTGTCGAGATGCTTCCATAAGTTGACGAGAACGTCTGTTTTCTCCAGATGATGTTTGCAATGAACATTCAGAAGGGATAATATAACCCTCCGCAAATCTTGGTCTAATGCGTGTGAATGGGAGATCTCCTCGAGCATTTATCTCATTAATTACAATATCTACGGTTCTTGCATGATGAGTTGTTAACATTAAATCTTAGTAATTGCATACTTAGAAATAAGTGCGAAGGCGGGGGGGACGATGAAGAGAAATTAAGGATTGGAGATTTCATGAAATTTCCAACCAGACGACCCGCGAAAGACATTCCATGATGTTTGAAATGAACACTCGGAAGGGATAATATAACCCTCCACAAATATTGGTTTAATGCGTATTAATGGGAGATCTCCTCAATCCTTTCGCTCATTAATGACAATCTTTACAGTTCCTGCATGATGAGTTGTTAGCATGAAAGATTACTAATTGCATATTTAGAAAGAAGTGCGAAGATGGCGGGGATGGGGAAGAGCGATTAGGGAATGGCTAAGTATGGAAAGTGGTCAGTTTGGATTCAAAATAGGGTTACAAGGGATACTCAGGATAGGTGAGGGCCCAACGATCAAATTGTATGTCTCGAAAATTTTGAGTGCAAAATGTGTAACACGGAAGAGGGCATTGGGGAAGTCTAGTGGTCAATTTGTATATCGCGGAACTTCGGGTGTTGTTTGTAGGTTGCAGAACAATGGAAGCACAATCTTGAGCTCACCTGTCCTAGAACCTGAAATCAAAAAGTGGCTAAGTATGGAATAGCGAAATGGCCGGTCAGATTCGTTTTCGCTAATATATTGAAATTTGTAATGGATATCCCATTACTTTCCAAGATATTTTCTGCATGTTTCTGGACAAGTTGTGTAGGGATAGTCAGTGTGACTATCTCCTCGAGCCTTTAGCTCATTAATGACAATCTTTGTGGTTGTTGCATGATGATATGTTAGCATTAAACCTTACTAAGTACATACTTGGAAAGAAGTGCGAAGGTGGTGGGCACAGGGAACAACGATTAGGAATTGGAGATTTCGTGAACCCTCCAACCCAACGATCCACGAAAGAGATTACAAGAAATGGCCAAGTATGGAAAGTGGTCGGACGAGCTTCAAAATAGGGTGACAAGGGATCCTCGGGAGATGTGAGGGTCCGACGGTCAAATTTTATGTCTCGAAAATTTTGAGTGCAAAATGTGTAACACATAAGAGGGGATGATGTGGGAGTCCAGGAGTCAATTTGTATATCACGGAACTCCGAGTGCTGTTTGTAGGTTAAGGAACAATGGAAGTGCAATCTAGAGCCCGCATGCTCAGGAATCCGCGGTCAAAAAAGTGTCTAAGTATGGAATGAGGAAGCGGTTAGTCGGAATCTTGATATAAAAGCATGAGTGGAAATGTGAACCCGTGAGTTCGCCAACCCGCACACTTAGACATTTTCGGAAAAACGACCTAAAGTAACCAGAAAGAGAAAGTACAGGGGAAAAAGAAAGGGTAATTCGATTAAGTATAGAAGAGGGAAAAGAAGGGGATAAAAGAGAGTGGGAAAATAAAAAAGGGGAGGGAAATTTTCGGAAGCGGGAATTGGTCTCAAACAAGCCCCATTGTTGAAAAATCATCATTTTCTAGTCCAATATTGTATCCACATACTCGTTTTCTATTGTGCTTGTATCATTTAAAAGGGTGTGAGCAAATGCAAATATAAACTATAACTTGATTTTTGGCTATAACTATGTATATTTGATTTACAAGCGCTATTGATGTTTGGATTTTGTAGATAACAGTGGGTTAGAATAATTTTGCATTCTTACTATGATAAGGCCTTAAAAAAAGTAGAGTAAGTAACATTTTTTTTCAATTCAATTCCCACACAAAAAAATTCTCTGATCCCATAATATTCATCTTTGTTGATTTGATAAAAGGGAGGTCGATTTGGTAGATTGGGATATTGATCATTTTAGGCAACTTGGGTGCATCAGCTAATGCTTTGATGAAGATTTGTTTTTATTGAAACTTGTGGGAGTAATTGTGTTTTTGGTACATTGTTTAATGCCTTGAAATATTATTTTAAGTATTAAACTTCTTGCAGTAGATTATTCATTGAATGGTTTGTTGTTTCCCTCTGTTTTTACCTCTATTATTTCACTTGCATGTCATTACTCTGCTACTAGCCAAGGAGAACCCTCATCCATATCATCTTGCCAATTTGACCATGCTTTTGTCTTGGTGAAAAAACCCTTTAACTCACCAACAAATTCAAAAGAACAACCATTCCAAATTTCTGGTGGCTTGGCTCTTCCCTTTAGCACTAAGGTGAAGAATTTAGGAGAAACAATAACTATGAAGTCAATTAGACATCCCTACAGGATCTTCAATCAAAGAATAGAGAAAGTGAGTCATAGTTATACTTTCCAGGATGTGTTTACATAAGAGAAGCATGAAAAAGCTACAGAGAAATCAATGGAGTGTTGTTGAAATAAACTTATTGTACTATCAACTTGACCGTAAGTATAACATTGATGAACTTGAATTTTAATATTGTGGTTGATTTCATAGCCCCATTTGACTTCAACTAGCATATATCATTTTTTTTTCAAAATATCTACGAAGAAGAAATTTGGTAATTTCATTAATAAAGTAAAAGTACTCAAATAGAGGCTAGGGGATGGACAACCAATAGTATGCTTCCTTTTCAAGTGAAGGAATCAAGGAAGCTAGATGGAAATAAGAGATCGTTCGCTCAACAAGGTTGAGATGAGAATGAAACTTCTTGGGCGGGGCCCCAACTCCCGCATCGTGAATTAGTGTTGCTATGTTCTATTTACATTTCAAATGGAATTGAATGTTGGTTTGAAACTGTGTGAAATTCATTTATGTTTCCATATAATCCTCATGTGATCGACACAATGCATTGTCATATAATTGTTAAATGCCTAATATTTGATAAAATTACTTGAGTCAATACAATATTTAATCATTACGAGACTATCGAACCATACAAACGAGAAGAGGTGTTAAATCTAGCAAAGAAGCACCAACCAAGATTCCAAGGCAATTTTTTGAAACTGGGTAATATATATTTATCCATAGACATTAGACTGAGTTCTTTGCACCAAAGAATTGAACATACTTGTCATAAATACAGGTAGAGGAGTTAAAAAAAAAAACATGCATACAATAATGTGTTGTTCATCTAGTGTGACAACATGGAGAAGGCATTGACAAGCTCTTGAACATGCATACAAAACTTATTATCATGATTTTTTAGGAACTCCTTGCAGTCTTCTTCTCTAAAGGTCGATGTTGGCTTCGACAATCTCAACATCTTGTGGAAGACCTGAGGTGACCAAAAAACAGGAGAGTGGCCCTGCAGTGGAATAATTCTTTGGCTTGAAATATATCTCTTGACGCACCAAGACACCACCTCTTTATAGTAAAATACTTCAGGGACACAGGCTGCATGAGAAATTCCAGAGGTCCAAATTACTTCATTCTGGGAGGAAGGGGATGAGTAGTAAGAATATTCCTTGGACCACTTGGAGTTCTGGTCCTCACCCCCTAAGATGTTAATTGTGTCTCCATAGAAAAGGAGATTGGTCCCACAATTGAATAATTATTTGGCTTGAAATATATCTCTCGATGCACAAAGATACCATCTCCTTATAGTCAAATACTTCAAGGACACATCCTGCACTAGGGAAAAATCCAAACCCTAATGCAAAACCATAAAAAATGAAAGGAAAGGATACATATTTAAGGGCCAAGACCTCGATCTGAGTCGAGAGACTCAAAATCTCGTGCTGCAAAGAGGCTATTGCATCCAGCGTCAATTTCTTTTCTGAAACCCCTTCCTTTGGTCTTGTTAGGGCCACCATTGTTGAGATGGGAAGTGCCCCCCGTTATGGTGGATTTCAATTTGGGCACAGGAGTGGGAACATCATCTACATTTCCATCATCCATCGTCGTCTCATCGTCGACCAAATCATCTTCTTCTGGCTCAAAATCGACCACATCAACCTCTGCATCAACCATTCTTTCATGCTTTTTTGCAAAATATTTGAAATTTGGAGCGAGTGATGGATATATAGAGCGAATGTAGGATATACACATTTATAGGGTTACAAAACAAATAAATGCAAGGGGGAACGATATACACGTTTATAGGGTTATAAAACAAATAAACGTAGGGGGGGTTGCCTTGGAATTATTTAGCTTGAAATATATCTCTCATCGCACCAAGGGACCATATCCTTACTTCCTTTTGGGCAGAAGGGGATGAGTAGTAAGATCATGCCCTGGACCACTAGAAGTTATGGTCATCATGCCCAAAGATTTTTACTGTATCTCGACATAATTGTTGTCGAGCTACTGCCATAAGTTTATGAGAATGTATGTTTTCTCCAGATGATGTTTGAAATGAACACTCGGAAGGGATAATATAAACCTCTGCAAATCTTAATTTAATGTGTATTAATCGGAGATTTCCTTGAGCCTTTCACTGATTAATGACAATTTCTATGGTTCCTTCACAATGAGTTGTTACCATTAAATCTTACTAATTGAATACTTAGAAAGAAGTACGAAGGTGGCAGGGACGGTAAAGAGAGATTAAGGATTGGAGCTTTCGTGAAGTCACCAACCCATCGACATGCGAAAGAGATTCCATGATGTTTGAAATGAACACTCGGAAGGGATAATATAACCCTCAGCAAATATTGGTTTAATTCGTATTAATGGGAGATCTCCTTGAGCCTTTCACTCATTAATGACAATCTTTACAGTTCCTGCATGATGAGTTGTTAGCATTAAATCTTAATCATTGCATATTTATAAAGAAGTGTGAAGGTGGTGGGGACAACGAAGGGTGATTAAGGATTGGATATTTCATGAACCCGACAACCCGATGACCCGCAAAAGATATTCCAAGAAATGGAAAAGTATGGAAAGCGGTTGGGAATGGTTCAAAATAGGGTTAGAAATTATACTCAGGAAACGTGAGGGCTTTGTTAGCACCAATTCTTGCAAGGGGGTGTTTCTCTCCGATTTCAGGCCCTTGGTGTAAATGCGTAGAAATGGGGTTTAAAAAACCCATCGAATGCGTTTTATTCAAAGGCCGCAGTGAGAGCATCAAGAGAAACACGCAGGAGGAGTCCATTTCAGGCTTAAAATCAAGCGAGTGGGCATTTTGTTTTCAATGGCGAGGATCCATAGATGGAGTAGATCGATGGGCATCGGGAATCGCCGAAACCCGAAACATGAAATGCGAAAGCCTCCTAGGAGTCGTTTTGACATTCCGGCTACCGGGACTTTGAAAGGCAAGGGGTCGCTCCTCCACTGCATCGGGAATCGCCAAAACCTGAAACGTGAAATGTGAAAGCCCCCCCGGGAGTCGTTTCAACATTTTGACTACCGGGACTTTGAAAGGCAAGGGGTCACTCCTCCACTACATCGGGAATCACCAAAACCTGAAACACAAAATGCAAAATCCCCCCGGGAGCAGTTTCGACATTCCGGCTACTAGGACTTTGAAAGGCAAGGGGTCACTCCTCCACTGCATCGAGAATCGTCGAAACACGAAATGTGAAATCCCCCCAGGAGTTGTTTTGACATTCCAACTACTTGGACTTTGAAAGACAAGGTTCACTCCTCCATTGCATCAGGAATCACCGAAACCTGAAACGAGAAATGCGAAAGCCCCCAAGGAGTTTTTTCGATATTCTGGCTACTGGGACTTTGAAAGTCAAGGGGTCGTTCCTCCACTGCATCGGGAATCGCTGAAACCCGAAACGCAAAATGCGAAATCCCCCTAGGAGCCGTTTCGGAATTCCGGCTACCGGGACTTTGAAATGTAAGGGGTCACTCCTCCACTGCATCGAGAATCGTTGAAACCTGAAACACAAAATGTGAAATCCCCCCAGGAGTCGTTTCGACATTCCCGCTACTGGGACTTTGAAAGGCAAGGGGTCGCTCCTCCTCTGCATCGAGAATCACCAAAACTCGAAATGTGAAAAGCGCCTTTGAAGATAGGCGCAGGGTCAGGACCCATGGGCACTTGGGGTAATAGAAAGAGATGGTTAAAGGGCCGAAGCGTTGGGTTTAGCTACAGGAGGCAATTAATGAAAATTGAGCAGGTAGCTGAAAGCTCAGCTCAAGCCATGAATGTAAGGCATGGAGGTTCTGGCAGGCAGTCTGCTCAAGATCGTCCTGTGTACATGTTTTCCTAAAAGAGCCATGCTGAGTTAAGGTGGTGTCTGACGAAGGAGTTTCGTTCAGGTTTGACCGAGGAGCTTGCACACGCTAATTTGGACTTTAATGTCTCAGCTACCTTCCTGCTGCGAAGTGGCGAATTTCTCTGAGTATATATACTTAGCTTTTGTATTTCTGTAAGGATGCATGGTAGAGCAGAGCTCCCAATTGTAAATCTTTAATGAGGCCTTCTAGTTCCCTGGTTATAAATGGATATTTGAGACTTCTTGTTTAATGGAAGCCAACACCTTTTTCTCCTTTTTTCCTCTGAATCTTAAGAACCCAGGCATGGATGATCCAGTCGGGTGTTGTAATGATTGTATAATGTATTTTTGATTATATTAGTTTTGCAACCTCTTAATTTTCTTGAAGTTTCCCATATTTGAAAGGATCTCATATTTGTGACTTTTCCCTCTTTTAAAGGCTGCTGGAAGACCGGATGTCCAGAGCAGACTTTATTTCCTTTGTTTCTCCCTACACTCACTCACTGCTATGCAAAATTACTGTCTTAAATTAGATCAAGACCTCACTTGTCTTAACTGCTCCAGCCTAGTTTTCTGAGTTAGAATGATATTGTTCTAGGCTTACTTCCATTCATCACCCTTTATCAACAAATCGTGACATAACTGATGGGCATCAGGCTCACTCCTGCTACAATCCAGGAGTGACTTCTGACGCCAACATTTTCTGGCGCAGTTGTCGGGGATGAAGTTGAAGATTTTCCCCGGGATTGAACGACATTGAGTCTCTGATTCTGAAGGTGCATCAGGCATCAGATCCCTTGAAGATTGCTACTGTGCACCTGGCGACTCCACTATGGTGACTCCATTGTTTCCACTTCACTGTTTCAACTCTGGCTACTTTTAGCACACCTGAAAGCTGACCTAGAGGAGATTTTTCAAGAAGGTTTCAGCAGCTGATTTCTCATCTTGAGAAGTTTCCTAGGAGGACACAACGTTAGGATCTGGCCTTTGATGGTGAACAAAGACCAGACACATTCAAAGTTCCACATATTTCACCTGGTGACTCCATGATCTGAGGATTGGTCAACGACTCCACTGATTCGATATGGAAAATATCCTAGCTCAAAGATTGGCTTTCTGTGACTTTTCCCAGATAGTTGGTTTTCCTAATCCACTGCCTGATAGAGATGAATGGGAAGATATCCTCCCTGAATTTCAAGAAAAAATTTCGGAGGTACCAGCTGAGCATTTACTGGACTTTCATGAGGTTATTCATCGACTTAATATCATGCATGAATATGTCCAGATTAATATTTTTAGGTATTCATTAAAGGGAGATGCTCTTGATTGGTGTCGATCTCTTCCCACTACAAGCATCCATTCTTTGACAGGTTTTCATATAGCTTTCAATTCATTTTTTAAAGATTACTTCCCAGCTGAGTGTTTGTATGAAAACTACTGTGATGAGTTTTCTTTGCTTCATAAATCCTCTGTTGGCCCTGAAGACCATGTTTGTGATGAAACTTTTACTGTGGAGGAAAGCATTTTCTATGAAAATCTAGAGGTGTTGGATGATATTAATTATGTTATCCCTAGCATGGAAGCATCTGACATCATTTCAGATACATCTGTTCTTTTAGATGTTCATAAAGATCAACATGCCTCTTGTGAAAATTCTGAGTTTATAGAGANGTACCAGCTGAGCATTTACTGGACTTTCATGAGGTTATTCATCGACTTAATATCATGCATGAATATGTCCAGATTAATATTTTTAGGTATTCATTAAAGGGAGATGCTCTTGATTGGTGTCGATCTCTTCCCACTACAAGCATCCATTCTTTGACAGGTTTTCATATAGCTTTCAATTCATTTTTTAAAGATTACTTCCCAGCTGAGTGTTTGTATGAAAACTACTGTGATGAGTTTTCTTTGCTTCATAAATCCTCTGTTGGCCCTGAAGACCATGTTTGTGATGAAACTTTTACTGTGGAGGAAAGCATTTTCTATGAAAATCTAGAGGTGTTGGATGATATTAATTATGTTATCCCTAGCATGGAAGCATCTGACATCATTTCAGATACATCTGTTCTTTTAGATGTTCATAAAGATCAACATGCCTCTTGTGAAAATTCTGAGTTTATAGAGAAGATGTTGTCTATAGTAGATGGCTCCCCTGAATACAGGGTTGAAGCAGATGTTCCTAGCAGCCCAGCTTATGATGACAAAGACCTTCCAGTTTTTAAAGAAGAGATGGTTGAAGAAGAGGATTCTTCTCTTTTCCTTCAAGAGGTTTCCCATGATATATTTTTACCTAGGGTTAAAGAGAAAAATCTCATGTATGAACAACCAAAAGTAGCAGTTATCGCTGTCCCTGAAATGGATATTTTTGATAGTTATATTCTCGATGGGACCACTATTCTAGAGGTTGATCATAGAAATGAAGGGAAACCCCTTTTTGATGAATATTCTAGTGATGATGAGCAACAAGCTTATCCTACATTTCATCACTATGAAGACCCTGACCGACATGACAAAAAGCAGAGCTTTCCCATGCTCCTTATTTATGATGATTATGAATATGATTCTTGGGAGAGCCATGGAGAGGAGGAGGAGATGATGATGCAATTTACAGAATGCGCAGAGCTAGTTAGTGAGCAGCCACCGCCTGAGATCAGTCAGCCCACATCAGCTGTCCACCCACCTATGCTTACCAGAGATATTCAACCACACATGAACAACTGTATAGCAAAGGAGGCCGCTTGTCGCACATTTTCTGGAGTTTGACACTGGTCCTATGAGCCTATGAAGGAATACATGGAGTTGTATTTCCTTCACAATTTGGAGCCGCCCTATTTCATCTCAACTTCAGCTTGTAAGGAGGAGTTGAAGAGCGTAATCATTCTACTGTCACAGTTACACCATCTGTTTGTGATCATCGACAGAAGGAAGGAGCTTCTATTCAGGAAGTTGCTTGATTGGATATGATGGAAGTTTGATTTCACCTAGCCCCGTGTAAAGGAATTTATTAGTTTAGGATCGTACATAAATAAGCTCCTTGGAGCATGTGTGTTTATCTTTTATTTTCACTTCTCGACATGTATTTTTAAACAGGGTGTTTTGAGCTCGACTCCATAGCCCAACAAAAGGCAACTAGAACTGCAAAAGGAGTTCTTAGAGCATCACAGGGACGACTCTATCCCCCATGGAGCCTAATGTTAGAACCAATTCTTGCAAGGGGGTGTTTTTCTTCGATTTGAGGCCCTTCATGTAAATGCGTAGAAATGGGGTTTAAAAAACCCATCGAATGCATTTTATTCAAAGGCCGCAGTGAGAGCGCCAAGCGCAACATGCAGGAGGAGTCCATTTCGGGCTTAAAATCAAGTGAGAAGGCATTTGTTTTCAACGGTGAGGATCCATAGATGGAGCAGATCGATAGGCATCGAGAATCGCCGAAACCCGAAACGCGAAATGCGAAATCCCGCCAAGAGCCGTTTCAACATTCTGGCTATCGGGACTTTGAAAGGCAAGGGGTCACTCCTCCACTGCATCGGGAATCGCCGAAACCCAAAACGTGAAATGCAAAATCCCCCTAGGATTCGTTTTGACATTCTGGCTACCAGAACTTTGGAAGGCAAGGTGTCGCTCCTCCATTGCATCAGGAATCGCTGAAATGCGAAATGCGAAAGCCCCCTAGGAGCCATTTCGACATTCTGACTACCGAGACTTTGAAAGGCAAGGGGTCACTCCTCCACTGCATCGGGAATCACCAAAGCCTGAAATGCAAAATGTGAAAGCCCCCCAGGTGTCGTTTCAGCATTCTGACTACCAGGACTTTGAAAGGCAAGGGGTCGCTCCTCCACTGCATCGGGAATCGCTGAAACCTGAAACACGAAATGAGAAAGCCCCCCAAGAGCCGTTTCGACATTCCATTTACCAGGACTTTGAAAGGAAAGGGGTCGCTCCTCCATTGCATCGGGAATCGCTAAAACCAAAAACACGAAATGTGAAAGCCCCCCAGGAGTCATTTCAGCATTCTAGCTATCGGGACTTTGAAAGGCAAGGGGTCGCTCCTCCAATGCATCAGGAATCACCGAAACCCGAAACGCGAAATGCAAAAGCCCCCCAGGAGACGTTTTGGCATTTTGGCTACCATTACTTTGAAAGGCAAGGGGTCGCTTCTCCTCTACATCGAGAATCGTCGAAACCCAAAATGCGAAAAGCGCCTTTGAAGACAGGCGTAGGGTCATGGCTCATGGTCACTTGGGGTAATAGAAAGAGTTGGTTAAAGGGCCGAAGCACCGGATTTAGCTGCAGAAGGCAATTAATGAAAATTGAGAAGGTAGTTGAAACCTCAGCTCAAGCCATGAATGTAAGGCATGGAGGTTCTGGCAGGCAGTCTGCCTAAGATCGTCCTGTGTACATGTTTTCCTAAAAGAGCCATGCTGAGTTAAGGTGGTGTCGGATGAAGGAGTTCCATCCAGATTTGACCGAGGAGCCTACACACGCTAATTTGGACTTTAATGTCTTAGCTACCTTCTTGCTGCGAAGGTGGCGAAATGCTCTGAGTATATATACTTAGTTTTTGTATTTCTGTAAGGATGCATGGTAGAGCAGAGCTCCTAATTGTAAAGCTTTAATGAGGCCTTCTGGTTCCCTGGTTATAGATGGATATTTGAGACTTCTTGTTTAATGGAAACCAACACCTTCTTCTCCTTTTTTCCTCTGAATCTTAAGAACCCGGGCATGGATGATCTAGTCGGGTGTTGTAATGACTGTATAATGTATGTTTGATTATATTAGTTTTTCAACCTCTTAATTTTCTTGAAGTTTCTCAGATTTGAGAGGATCTCATATTTGTGACTTTTCCCTCTTTTAAAGGCTGTTGGAAGACCGGATGTCCAGAGAAGACTTTATTTCCTTTGTTTCTCCCTACACTCATTCACTGCTATGGAAAATTACTGGCTTAAATTAGATCAAGACCTCACCTGTCTTAACTGTTCCAACCCAGTTTTCTGAGTTAGAACGATATTGTTCTAAGTTTACTTCCATTCATCACCATTTATCAACAAATCATGACATTTAAACTGATGGGCATCAGGCTCACTCCTGCTGCAATTCAGGAGTGACTTTTGATGCCAACAGGCTCGATGGTCAAATTGTATGTCTTTGAAATTTTGACTACAAAATGTGTAACACGGAATAGGGCACGATGGTTGAATTCAATGGTCAATTTGTATATGGTGGAACTCTGGGTGTTTTTTGTAGGCCGCGGAACAATGGAAGCGCAATGTTGAGTGTGCCTTCCTGGGAACCGATGATTGAAAAAGTGGCCAAGTATGGAATGGGGAAGCAGTCGGTTAGAATCGTGATATAAAAGCATGAGACATATTCATAAAAATGACAAAGTAACTAGAAAGGGAAAGTAGAGGGGGGAAATAAAGGGGAATTTGGTTGTGAACTTGTATACTGGGAAAGTTTGGGTGTTGTTCATAGGCGAGGAACAATTGAAGAACAATCTTGAGCCCGCCTAGCTGGGAACCCATGATCGAAAAAGTTGTTGAGTATGGAATGGGGAAGCGGTCGATCGGACTCATGATATAAACGCATCAGTGAAAATTTTAATGTGTGAATCCACCGACACACACACTTAGACATTTTTTGAAAAACGACTAAGTACCAAAAAGGGAAAGTAGAGGGGAAAAACAAAAGGGGAGGGAAATTTTTGGAAGTGAGTGTTGGTCTTAACAAATCCCCATTGATGGTATTAACAGTAACTATGAAGTGAATTGGACAAAAGAATATTCTCTTCAATCAAGGAATAGAGAAAGTGAGTCATAGTTATACTTTTTGGGATGTGTTTGCATAAGAGAAGCATTGAAAAGCTACAGAAAAATCAACGGAGGATTGTTCAAGTAAAATTATTGTATTGTCAACTTGACTGTAAGTATAACAACGACGAATTTTAATTTTAATTTTTGTGGATGATATCATAGTCCCATTCGACTTCACCTAGCATATATCCTTTTATTTCAAAATATTTTTGAAGAAGAATTTTGGTAATTTCATCAATCAAGTAAAAGTGCTAAAATGAACTACATATTACATTTTCTTCATAGATCTTACATTAAAAGGCAAGGTAGGTCTTTTATATTCTTTAAGATCATAGAAAAACCTCTAAGAACATGAATCTATCATCCAACCATAATTCAAAAACTGAGCCCATGAGAACCTTGAACTACAGTACGAAAGCACATGAACAAAAGTCTACCAAACATAAGACAGGAAAAAATCAACGAAGATTGGCCATTGTATCCCATCTATAACCAAATTTTGAAATGGGTACCAAGAAAGTTGTCGATTACTATATAACTATGAACCAAGATCACTATGAACATTTTCTTCTGATAGTACTATGAACCAAGATCACATTGACCTGACAATGTTCTAACATTACTAGTTCTGGAAAAGAGTGTCAGCATTTAACTTAATGGAGTTGGAACAATGTCAAACTTGCAATATTATTGAAAATGTCTGATGGCTCTGTTCATAGGATAAATCCATTTTGACAGCTCAAAGGATGGACCTAATTTATTCATAGTCTAGTACTTTATGTGAGTTCTTTCCTCATGCTTCTCATTCCTGGACTGAACAATCTTATGCGCTTCTAGTTCACTTTTTCATGTAAATGAAAAACTCTATTCATATCTTGATTGGGTAGCACAGATAGATAAATATCAGATTGTTTTGTTTCTTGTCAATGCAAGATATGAAAAAAAAAAAGATGATTCAACCTATATACAATATGGAATTGTCCTCATTTAATGTAAATTTTCTATGGACACGAAAGTCATGTAACATGTAGACATTGTTTTCCTTTTTCTATAGGTATACTTCATATGGAAATTCTAACAACCCAGGAAGCACATCTTGTAATATAGGTTGTCTAACTGTACAATGTACAATTGTGTTGTTGAGGGTTCAGATGGAAATGTTGAGGCAATGTCTATATATGTAAGGACATTTTTTACTTCATCGTAGGCAATCAGTTGTGCCATCATTTATGAAAGAAGAGGCAAAAGAAAGAGAGTTTCATTTGGCACATACAGGCTTGAAGGGGCTCAAGTACGCATTTGTTGCAACCAAAACACCCTCAACCTGCACACATGAACTTAGTAGTTAATATATTGAACAATATAATATACAAGTGTACAACAAAAAAGATGCACAAAATTATTTAAGGAAATTTTATGTGCAAAGTGTAGATGGAACTGTAGATGTATACGTACAACAATTGTCGAGCTAGTTAGTTTCCTGAGATCCTATACTATGTCTATTCATAATTATGTTACAAATGCTTCTTGGGTTGTGTGAAAGATCATTTCTTTAACATATCTTTTCTTTGTTCTATTTTTGAAGAGCATAAGTGGAAATTTCCCTTTATGTAATTGTTGTTCGATTGAGGAAAATAAATTTGAATAGGTGTCGAACAATTGTAGATACAACATGGAACATTGTAATAGTTGTGTAAGATAACTGAGATATATGAACATGTGAAAGTAAAGGACAAAACTGAATATGGAGAAGAATACCATTTCCTTGTCGTTGTCTGACTCTCCATCTTTTATATGGAGAATGTGTTGTGATCCATATTTTCTCGCGAGTGTGACAACTGCACCAATGGTTCCAATTTGGTAAATGTCGTTGCTCTGTGCAAGTTGGATGATTGTTGTGTCTGGTACGAAACGATATTTTGAATAAACTGTGGGAACTTTTTCCACAATACTTGTTTCATTGAGCGATATAATCCGATCACAATCACCACAGTCACATACTGTTTTCGGTAATATATTGAAATTTTTAATGGATATCCCATTACCTGGCAAGATCTTTTCTGCATGTTTATGGACAAGTTGTGTAGGGATAGTCAGTGTGACTATCATCATGGCTTCGTTGTATGTCATGTTAGCATGCATAATCCATCTAGTTTTGTTTTCCTTGTGTAAGTAGGTGCTATGCACGACCATTATGTCCCCAACAAACACTTGTCCAGTTTGACGGTTGTACAAGCCTTCTATCGATAGTATATTGGGTGTTATAAGTTTAGACCCGGTGATATTTTTTGGACAGAAAAAGTAATGTGAATGGAAGTTTGTATCAATTTTTTTTGTGGCATAAATGTACAAGTAGATGCACAATTTGGATGAAGTATGCAGGTCAAAGTTGTGTAACCATACCACTTAGTCTGCGGAGCTTGCACTGTGTTGGGCGTTTCACTTGTGCTCGTCGATACTTCTTGTGAACTGAAAAACATGTGTTGTAGATGACATCAACATATTTATCATTGCATAGAGGAATAAATAATTTAGGATATTTGTTTGGTAAACATAGCAAGAGCATAATGTATGAATCTTTACCTTTGGCCTTGTCATTCTGTTGATGTTTGCAATGATTGACTACTCATGCCCATGTCACTCGTTCAAATTTTTCTGATGCAAGCATGTGTACATGAAAATCAGAATGACTAAATAAGCATATGCATTGTATATTGTTCATAATTGTTCTGGGTTTCACATACAGGATCGAAAGGGATGGAGTATGAAATAGGGTGTCAATGGATTCTAAGGAGACGTGAGAGCCCGACGATCAAATTGTATGTCTCAAAAATTGTGAGTGCAAAAATGTGTAACATGGAACAAGGAATGATGGGGGAGTCTGGAGCTCAATATGCATATTGTGGAACTTCGGCATTGTTTGTAGATCACAGAACAATAGAATCACAATCTTGAGCCCGCCAGCCTGGGACTCCGACTGTCAATTTGTATATCGCGGAACTCTGGGTGTTGTTTGCAAGACACAGAACAATAGAAGCGCAATTTTGAGCCTGCCAGCCCGGGAACCCGCGATCAAAAAAGTGGCTAAGTATGGAATGGGGAAGTAGTCAGTCGGACTCGTGATATAGAAGCATGAGTAGAAATGTGAACCTGTGAGTCCGCCAACCCGCACACCTAGACATTTTTGAAAAAATGACTAAGTAAAGAAACTAGAAAGGGAAAGTAGAGGGGAAAAAAAAGGGGGAATTCGGTTAAGTATAGAATAGGGAAAAAAAAGGGATAAAAGAGAGTGGGAAAACAGAAAAGGGGAGGGAAATTTTCATAAGAGGGAAGTCTGAACAAAGGCCCATTGTTTCCAAATCATCATTTTCTAGTCCAATATTTTATCCACCCACTCGTTTTGTGTGTTTGAATTACTATCACTATTGGTATAACTTTTTGAAGATTGTACTTCAACTTCATTTTTTGTGGCATATAAGATTTCATCCTCTTGTCCAACTAGTTTCTTTCTTTCATTGTAGCAATGAAAAAAATACAATGGACATGAAGGTAAGTTGGTATGTAGAAAGACATGTAAAAAAATAAATACAATGCTATTTATTTCAATGTAGCAGTACAGAAAATATAGTTGACATGAAGATAAGTTACTATATAGGAAGATATGTAGTATCTACATACAATAAATTAGGTGCAAAGCAGTAGAATAAATATAAAGACAATAAATGAAATACAAAAAAATGGAATATGAAATAAGAGTAGAAGCATGCACCTTTGTATCTCTTCTTCTACATTTGTGGTTGAGTCCTTCGTCTTCTCCAGTTATTCTATTTGTTTCAATGTGGGAACACACAAAATACAATGAACATGAATGTGAGTTGGTATGTAAGGGGAAACAAGTAATATGTACATACAATAAATGAGAATCAAAGGAGTAGAATAAAAGATAGAGCTGGAAGCATGAACCTTTGTTTTTCTTAATCCATGGTTGTGGTTATATAGAATTTTTCCTGGCCAAAATATATTTCAAGCCAAAAACTATTAAGAATTTGGATGATCCTAGCTGAATGATTTGGTTTTGTGCAAAAAAGTATCCAGATATGATTTGAGACATGGAAATATGATTTTGTAATATGTTTGATGTATATTTCATAATTCAAGCACAAGACAAATTGTATCATGGTCAAACTAGTATGTGTCTAAGATAAAGATGGTGTATTGTGAAATGGGCACATTTGACCATACATGGTCAATAAGTGTGTTTTGTACATGCTTTATCTTAACCAAAAGAAAGCAGAGATTGTAATTTCACATGTGGTTTTCCAATTCTTTTGTTATGGCACTATTTTGTAGTATCTCAACATTGAAGTCTCCTAGAATGATAATGATTTCATTCAGATGTAAATGGTGTAATGCATTTGAAAAAACATTCATTATGTTGGCAATGTTGCACGTGGAGCGACATATAGATTGAATATTGCAATTTGCAATCCACGAAAAATTACTTTTGCTAACACCATCTCAACATATTTTTCTTTGAAATGCATATGATCCAAAATTGTTATATGTTTTTTCACTAATATCACCACTCCATGCATAATGTAACTTGATATGCAAGTGTGATTTGAAAATTGCTTATTTTGCATGCATAATGTCATGTATGTTTCTTGCAAGCACAGAATATCAGATTGCATTGTGTCATAGTCGTTGAGTATACCATTCCATTGTGCATTTAAGTTGTGCCTATTAAGCGAGAGAATTGATACAAATGAGTTTGTTTGTATGGATTGGTAATCATATTACATATGTCATTTTGCACTAGTTTGAAGGTGTTGCATCTCAGTATCAACTTTATGTTTGAATTTGAAGGTATCTTTTGTAAGAGCACTTAGAAAATACAAGGACTCTATGTTTCTGACATGGGACAGAGTTATGCATACAAGTCCATGTATTCGTATTCCAGAAGGATCGAAGGCAACACTATTAAGTGTTATTCCTTGTGATCTGTGGATTGTACGTGCACATGAAAGTTGAATTGGAAATTGTTTTTGAATCTTCAGTTGACCTGTCTTTTCCGATGTTGATATTGGTTTTGATATTCTCAATATAGGTGTTCATTCTCGCAAAGTGTTTGAATTATATAGATAAGCTAACTTGTTGGCTTATCAGTGGCCAATGTGCGGGTCATGGAACTTAGTCCAGAGGACATCAACTTTTTATGTTTTGGTATAAGATTTGAGTATTTCATTTGCACCATTCACTATGCCATCCTGTGAATCATAGTTCCAAGCATATATTTCAACTAGCATGTCTAATTTCAGGACATGTTGCAAAGGGAAACTTGTTGTATGTCGATAACATGGTACATTTACATGGTTTTCTTCTTCAAGATCAATTGAATTGATGATGATATCATTGCCAAGCATGAGCAATAGCATATACTTGTTATGCACTACAACATCCTTATTCTTGTAGAATAGGTAAGGGAAGGTTGGGTTGGTCAGGGCAGGTCACTTGCAACTTGAATTGATATATGTTAAGTCCTCACATGTTTGGTTGTTTGTCTGCATTCTATTTAGAATTGCAATAATTTTTTCATTTTTCTGGCACATTGTATTATGTAATTCAAATCATTTTATGTTTTCTTTCCAAAATTCATGCGTCATTATTTGCATGTTGACCATAGGTTGTTCAAATATGAGAGAAGCTTGTATGGGTTGTACCTAGTAAAGATCCCTACAAAATACCATATCAAGGTTTCCAAAGTATTTGGTTTGGACATGTTTTATGTTTCTCAGTCGATTCTCAATGGAAAATAAGAAGCAACTTCCAATAAAGGATGCCTCATCGATGAACACAAGTTGTAGTTCGTCATAAATCTTTGACAAGGTATCTAACATTTCTCTGTTGAGTGGAAACAAATGCAACTTGTTAAAAGGCATCAATAATGCAGATTGGGTTGTTGTTCCACCTGCATTATATGCATATTTTCCTATATATGCATTACATATCAAGTGCCTCAAAGAATTTACTCTATTTCTATAGTAACGAGTACATGTCACTGACTCTTTTCTCATGAGGTAGTCAATGTCATCATTTTCCAAGGTCTCAGTTTGTTTTTTCCTTTTCCTTTTCCTGTTCCTATACAATGTAGATATCATCCTGGAACTTTTAGGGCTTGGAACTTTCTCTTTATAACTTACTGAAATATGCCACCGTTAAAGATAAATAATGCATGACAATGGTGTGCAATTTTGTTGCAGCTTGGTTACCTTTGTATCATACTTAGCCCTTCTACACCTACCTGTAGTTTTCTTCTACAGGAACATTTTGCAAATGCATGTAGGTACTCATTCTCGAGCAAGGTGGGAATATCATCGAGGGCATGGTGGGAAGGCTAAATAATTTCCTTATTCAATTGAGGCGTTAGATTTCCACTTCGTCACATAAGGCAAAGGATTGGGATCTGTAATGTTAGAAAAAATGACAGTCGGAGTTGTGCACACAACATTGGCATACATATGGTTTAGAGTTTGGAGAAAAAATTGGAGAAAAATTTAAGAGAAGGAGGAAAAGATATGCCAACCTCTATGGAAAGTCTGCAACATAGGAGTGATGAATAAATACCTAAACATTCTTATTTGCAAATTGTAAATAATAAACAGTAAAGAACGAATACGAATGAAACTATGGTATTGAACTTACTTGTCAATGATGAACGACATAATCACAAGTCCAATTGCGAGTGAAAGATTTCAACCCTGCAAAGTGCAATAACAAGTCTTGGAATTACCCAGGATTTGCATTCCAGGTCCTAGATCTGTTTTCTTTATAACTTACTGAAATATGTCACTGACAAAGATGGATAATGCCTGGAAATGGTGTACAATTTTGTTGCAGATTGGTTACCGTTGTATCATACTTATCCCTTATACACCTACTTGCAGTTTTCTTCTAAAAGAACATTTTGCAAAGGAAACAAGCTTGACATAGTCTTTTCATGTGAAAGACACGGGTTTGATTTCCATACGGGATAGGTAGCTACTCATTCCCGGGCAAGATGGGAATATCATCGAGGGAAAGGTGTGAAGGCTAAAGAATTTCCTTATTCAATTGAGGTGTTAGATTTCCACTTCGTCAGATACGACAAAGGACCAGGATTTGTAATGCTAGAGAAATTTACAGTTGTTGTTGTGCAGACGACATTGGCATGCACATGGTGCAAAGCTCGGGGAAAAAATTGGGGGAAAATTTAAGAGTAGGAGAAAAATATATTCCAACCTCTATGGAAAGTCTACAAGATAAGAATGATGAATAAATACTTAAAAATTCTTTCTTGCAAACTGTAAACAGTTAACAGTAAACAATGAATACGAATGAAACTATAGTATTGAAACTTACTCGTCAATGATGAACGACATAATCACAGGTCTAATTGCGGGTGTAGGACTTGAACCCTGCAAAGTGCAAAAGCATCTCCAACTGCGGGTGCACGACTCCAACCTTCAAAAGTTGAAGAAAACAAAAGCAAGCAACAAGCAACAAACCAATGAGAAAGAACCAACATGTCCAACTGCAGGTGCAGGGCCTCAACCTTGCAAAGTTGAACCAAATAACAACAAGAAACAACCAACAAACCAGTGAACAAGCAACAACCAGTGAACTAGTAAAGAATATATGTATCTTCAATGATGACTAAATTGCTTTCCAAGCATAGAAGAAATATGAAACAAATGATGACTATGTGAGTGGAAATACTTAAACATTCTTACTTGCAAACTGAAACAGTAAACAGTAAACAACAAATACCAATGAAACTATGGTATTGAGACCTACTTGTCAATGATGAACGATAGAATTGCAAGTGCGAGACTTGAACCCTGCAAAGTGCAAAAACAACTCCAACTGTGGGTCAGGACTCCAACCTTGCAAAGTTGAAGCAAACAAAAGAAAGCAGCAAGCAACAAACCAGTGAGCAAGCACCAACAGGCCCAACTGCAGGTGCAGGACCTCAACCTTGCAAAGTTGAAGCAAACAAAAGAAAGCAGCAAGCAACAAACCAGTGAGCAAGCACCAACAAGTCCAACTGCAGGTGCAAGACCTCAACCTTGCAAAGTTGAACCAAACAACAACAAGCAACAACCGTCGAACCAACAAACCAGTGAACAAACAACAACCAATGAACCAGTAAAGAATATATGTATCTTCAATGATGACTAAATTGCATTCAAAGCATAGAATAAATATGAAACATATGATGGCAATGCGAGTGGCAGTGGACAACAATATTGTCCAAATTCACTGCAAGATTGTATGCAAAAATTGGAGGAAAAATGTACTCTGACAGGCCTATTTAAGTAAACATTTAAGATTGGTAAGCCTGTTTAAGGGCCTCGTGCTATATAAACATTTAAATTGTCAGGCCTATTCAAGTACGGAAAAAAAAGTGTCAATTTTCGTATGTAAACATTTCAATAAAAATAAAAAATAAAAAAATAAAAAATAAATAAAAAAATAAAAAAAGAGTTAGATGCTCAAAACTTTGGATATCTAAACATTTAAAACATTGGGAATATCTAAGGTCTCAATAAGATTTCGAATTATATAAAAATAATGTTTTTAGTTTTCTAGTTAAAACAATAGAGATTATGCAAAAATTTATAGTCAAAAGACATATTAATATGAAGTGATCCCTATAATCCCTCTTTGCCTTGTGCCAGAAACTAATAATATAGCCCTTAAATCCTCTGCAGATTAAGGTTTCAAAATACATTTCCGTGCCCTTAAGTCCTCTGCATGCTGGTACCTTTACGAATTCTCTGATTTTTACAGTTAAATGCATTGCTTCACGGTCGAGGAAGTCACATTTGAGCGAGTGAAGAGTCTTTGCTTAGAAGTATGTAAGCATACTCATTTGAAACTATTTATTTATTTTTACCTTTTTCCATGAGAAAAATTTGTGTTCCAAACCCTAGAAATTATTTTCACCCGTTATTTAGTGACAAGGATACTTGTAAGCATTGTTACCTGTTTTGCAATTGAGAAATGACTTTGAGCTAATTTTAAGACAACCCAGCTTGACGTTGGCTAGATTTTTAATTTTTGAGATTAACTTTGAACACAACTAGGATTTCTGTTGAAATAAGTATTGGCTGAACAGTTTTCCATGTTGGACCGAATTTTTATTCAGTATATATTATTTTATACATATATTGAGATATACCACTTTTAGCTTCTAAAGCATTGGCTACATGTCCCAGAGCTAGAAATGGTTTGAAATCATTATTTGCTTGCAGTGAACGGCAACAAAATTTGTTCTTGTGGAATGGCTAATTGGAATCTATTTTATACAATGCAATTATGGGACAAATATCTAGGTTTTCATGACCATGGCATGGCAGTTTGTGCCAGGCTGGTTACAAGGTTCCCTTCCCATCCAAAATCATATAAATCCACAATTTGTGCTGATGTTTCTTAGTGCATGAGCCAACTGTATCAAGCTTTGCCATTNAAATATCTAGGTTTTCATGACCATGGCATGGCAGTTTGTGCCAGGCTGGTTACAAGGTTCCCTTCCCATCCAAAATCATATAAATCCACAATTTGTGCTGATGTTTCTTAGTGCATGAGCCAACTGTATCAAGCTTTGCCATTTTAGTGATCCCTAGATCACTCCTATGGAATTTATGCATAATTTAGGCTTTAATGATTGCTTACTACGGAAGTGTTTTATGAATTCTCTTCTTGCCGGATGGTCTAAGTCTCTCTATCAGACTCTAGCTACATATGGATATATGCTTACCACATTTCCCTTGTTTCTCCATGCTCCGTTTAATGTTGCATTTTTTTTTTGGCAGTCGGGTTGTTGCAAAACACCAATCCCTTGTGGACACAACTATGCAAATGCAACATTTTGGAGTGGGACAATATCATACACAGATTCTGACTTTGTAAAATGGAGTGATAACCAAAATTGTGATTCATGCAAAGCTAGTGTTTTGGAAAATTTGAAGCATCACTGGCATAATCTCTCTATTCTGAACATTGTGATTTCCATATTGCTCATAGTGAATTATGTGTTGACAATTAGGAGTAATTATCTCCAAGTTGGTTCTCCAATATTCTAGCCCCTAATTTGTCTCTACTGCTAGCTGTACAGATAGACTAGAATTACTAAAATCCCTGAAAATATGTGATTGTATCTCGACAGCTATAGTTT
>SNQJ01S0094523.1:1848-24352 GCA_010110895.2 Picea sitchensis | reverse complement strand
ACTAGAATTACTAAAATCCCTGAAAATATGTGATTGTATCTCGACAGCTATAGTTTCCTTATAGATAGTCAATCAGTCCTAAACTATAGGATCAAAAAGCTTTGTACAATGGCTATTTATGCCCAGCCAGTAATAGAAAAATATTATAGGAGTATTCTCCTCACAAACTTTGTATTTTTGACTTTATGTTCTTGGGTGCGGCGCTTTCCGAAATAATTTCCTCAGACTACACCTTATATTTCCTTTCCTTTGTTTTCGCAGTATTGTTTTTGCATTTTATTTCGTATTACTTCATATGGTGTCCGTATTTCCTTTTCTGCTACTCTAAACTCTTATATTACTTCATATGGTGTTTTTTACTTAAGTACGTGACAACGTTATATGTTACAGTCTGAACAAATGATAAGTACAGTGTCCTATTGTTATAATGTAGTCATATTATTAAAACAAAATGTTTTATATAATGGGTGAAAATCTCATAATTCCTTGTTTAGGTGTACATATCTTATTTGAATACATAACTAGCACAACGACAAGTCACTCGTGGCTAGTGAATGTCGAAATAATCGCAGAACTCTGTGCATTAAATAACCGTAGAACCCTGTGCATTAAATAACTGAAGTGGTAAGAGTTCCAGGCAGGAAAATCCCGCTCAGTAAATAATAGTAAATAATAGTTGGAGTAAAAATCATGGCTTGTAAACTTGGGCTCTTTAGAAAATGAAATGTTAATCACTCATAGGTGGCAATCAGCTAGCCATCATAGTAAATTTTAAATATGATTAAGTAAAAGTAAAAAAATAAACATGTAAACAGATGTCTTTATAATAGTGAGGAAGTTAGTGGTTGAAATCACAACTATTGATTTATTGGGATGACTAAGAATATTCCAACAATATTTAATCTTGTCCATACAAAACTGATTAAGTACTAAAAACATATTAAATGTGCCCATTATCATAATATTTAATGTATGCCTTTCGACTTAAATATTTAGTTACACATATTTAGTTACACATATTTAGTGTATGCCTTTCGATTAGGTGTATGCCTTTCGACTTAAATATTTAGTTACACATATTTTACCTTATTTAGATTGAATATATAATTTTCAAGAGAAAAACTCCATGTATTTTAGATGTATGGAATAAAAATGCACTTATCATGTCATGATATTCTCTTGGTATAGTATGGTTGATGTGGCAATTTTCTACTTTTATTTTTTATATTTAAAGACACCTATAAATTTAATAACGTTTTCGGTTAATGTCATAAGCCTTTAAAATTTAATAATGCATTTGGCTCAAGGATGTGATGTATTTGGTTAGTGTCACAATTGTTTAAATTTAATAATGTATCTGATTAAGTGATTTGTGTACACATATCTGATTAAAAAGTATCTCAATCACAATCCTAGAATCCTATGAGAGTAGTGTATAGGTACCATTTGAGAAATACTTCACATAGTCGTATTATCAATACCATTTCACAATTTGATATTAAGTTTTCGTAATCATTTAGTTTGGGAATTATTACAATTAATCATTTAGTTTGGGAATTATTATCACTACACAATTTAATATTAAGTTCCTAATCATTTAGTATACTATTATATATTAAGTTTTTTTAATCATTTAGTTTGGGAATTATTACGATTAATCATTTAGTTTGGGAATTATTACGCCTACACAATTTAATATTAATTTTTCCTAATCATTTAGTTTGGGATTTCTTGTTAAAAATATTTTTTTATATAAACATATGATATTGTAAGTTCATCACAATTTGCATAGTTTGAATGATTTAAAAGGGTTTTTTTAATCATTTAATTTGGAAATTATTATTACACAATTTAATATTAAGTTTTTCTAATTATTTAGTTTGAGAATTATTAGGATTATACAATTTAATATTAAGTTTTACTAATCATTTAGTTTGAGAATTATTGTTAAAACTAATTTTTTATATAAACATATAATATTGTAAGTTCATTACAATTTGAAGGGTTTGAATCAAGTGGTCTTAAGAGGGTGATATTATAAGTTGAAGTTAAATATAACAGAGACATATGAATGATGACAAGTTATCTCTCCACCCATAAATTCATTAATTGGGTAAGAGGTTGATATGCTATATTATTAGATAGAGTTTGAATAAGATGAAAAAGATGTGTAGGTGATTCACCCATAAATTCATTAATTGGGTAAGAGGTTAATATGCTATATTATTAGATAGAGTTTGAATAAGATGAAAAAAGATGTGTAGGTGATGATTTGGTATTTCATTTTTCACTAAGTTAATAAAGACTCTTTCCCTAATCAATTTGCCTAGAAGTAAAACCAAATGGAGCATGTGCAATTGTATGTTTAATACTATCATCATATACTTAAGAATCATAATGGGTTGAGATGACTAAAAACTAAGTAAAAATGAATGGAGCATGTGTAGTTGCATGTTTAATACTATCATCATCCACTCAAGAATGATAACGGGTTGAGATGAATGAAAACCATTTTCAAAATGGATTCTCAGATGTCTCACAATCTTAATTCTGTAAAATATGGCATAAGAACTTCCATGAAGTTATTATTTGAGATACATTGCAATATATCCACATATATATTATTCTTGTGATCAAATATGATATTCATGTCAGGGATACTTTGTTGCATACAAATATCCCATGGGCTACCTTACCTCTTGTGGTGTCACTTTGACAACATTATTCTTTACTTAACAAGCATAGGCTTATTTTAATTCCGGTTCTACAAAGCCCCAAGAGGGATCAAATATTTTTAAGTACAAACCCTTCCTTTTGCACTCTAAAACAAGTGTGCAAAAGGTTAAAGCCAACATATACAATTTTCATTTACTTAATTTTTTTAAATTATTGTTTAAGAGTGACACATGTCATCTCTTGTTATCAGATAAATCGGTAGGTGCAGACACTAACAGATCTCCCTAGATCCACCTGGATCTAGAACAAAATAAGACAAGACATGACTCTTTCCCTAAGTTGCAATCATTGAATCTACTACTAAGAAGGAATGAGTGACATACCTTTATATCGCTTCCTTAGGTCTCTATTGTTCCCTCTTTGCTCCAGTGAAATCAGGTTCACGACAACACAAACCAACCAAAGTGATGATAGGAAAGTATATTCAATGTCAACCTATGCATATGATCAAGGAGTTATGCAATAAAATAAGAGTGATTTTATGGGAAAAGGGATATGCTGTTGTATTATGTTAAATGAAAGTAGAAGATACAACTGGATCACCTTGATGTCGCAAGCTTCCTTTCAGTGACCCTTGGTTCCAACACACACACTTGCTCTGTGTTTGCATGAAGAAGATTCAATACAACTTGATAGACCAAATAGAGTCTTCAAGCTTCTATCCAAGCAAGGTTCTTCACATAATTATTTTACCTATTCTTCATTCAATCTTGCTTAACCTTTTTCCATGAGAAACCTATCAATATATAGGAGAAGGAGGGATGGTTACATGGATGAGGATGATCCCACCAAATCTGAGAAGTCATTAGGATGCCAACCATATGAATGCCAACTCATTTTATAGAAGATCCCCTTCTAGAACCTTCATGACCTCTTCTCTTCTTCAAGCTTAAAAACAAGTCTGCACCCTACCTATAGAGAATATTGCGAACAGTTCACACCCTAATTGTGGGTAACCTGCGAGAATAAGGGATTTCTGCACCCTGTAACATAGGCAGCTTGCGAACTCATCTTAAAAATGTGTTTTTTGGAAGAAGAAGGCAGTCACTTTTCTCAAGCAAAAAGTCCTTGTGGGAGCCTAAATACATCACTTGTAGAGACATCACCAGAGTGACCAAAATCATATGTAACAGAATTTCCCCCAAAGTATGAGGCTGGAATCTGTGACAGCCAAAATACTTTGTAAACTGCGTGTGTGTTTCAGAAACCAGGAGCGCACCTAATCGAAAACCTGTAAACAACCAAGCATCTACAGAATATAATACCAGTTCTGAGTTAGGAATTCCCATGCTCAGATCACAAATGAATGGAATCATAAACATAGGTCATGGCCACCAATCATACACCATGGATCCATGCCGTCAAAATGCTACATAGCCACCAGGAATACACTGTGGATCTATGCGAGAAGACGTGAATTAAGACGACATAGCCACATGACATACAAAGTGGATCTATGTGCCGATACAAATCATACATACTCCATCACAGCTTGGATAAAAAAGATGAGGCCCAGGGTCTTCAATCCCGTCACTTGAAAGTACAAATCTAGCCATGTGATTACATGCGTTGAAGTCAAACATGGTAGAAACCACTTGATTACCGGTCATTGATGAAAACCGTTAACAAGTGTGAGGGAAATCACCATTGATGTCAATGACTCCCAAGGTACCAAAGTGCAATCCGAACGAATGCGAATGAATGAGCTGAAGTCAAGCACTCGATGAAATCTCTCGATCGAGGATCAAGGATGTGAAACCCCTGTCGAAAGCAAAGAGACCTGCCATTAAGGCATGCAGGTTCTAAGGTAATAAATGATTTCTATGTCTCATTTTCGGATAATGAGTCAGAGTCGACGGAATAAGACTCGTCACGGGAGGGCCTTGATGTATCCCCCATCAATGACACGAAATAAGTAACAGATTTTGAGGATGAAACGAAGTATGACTACGGGTCGAAACAGACACAGGGAAGGCCGACATAGTAAGAATGGACTATTGTAGATGGCCGATTCAATACAGGGCTCGTGTGAACTTCTCTTAAACATATGAATGACACGACCAAGGACTTGGTAGCACTGACTCAAAGACGACCCAAGATATGACCTTGTAGCAAGTCGAACAAAAGACAAATGGATTTCCCAACCCGGATTCAAATGACGAATAGGGGGTGTCATGTTCAAGAGCGACACTTACTGCCATTAATATGAATACGAAAACACATCCCTTTCCCAAAATTCCCCCCACCATTTATGGCGAGTACCTCTTTAATTTTACACAAGCTTGAGGAGGATAACATATGCTTGTCGATGTAAGCTCATCCTTTGGATGAGTCCCTCAGAGTATGTTTAACGAACCCTAGGAAGGAGTGGTTCGGTCCCATTGCGGGTCTTTTGATGTTTGTTTAACGAGTCCAAGGATAGAAAACTCAGGGTTTTTTCATGTTTTGAGAGTCTGAAAAACACTTAAAGAGAACTCTCCCAGTTCCATTTTCATAAAAGAGTTCGACTAGACTGAAAAAGTGATAAACTATCGCCCGTCAAACATTTTTCAAATACTTTAACGAGCGTGAAAAGAATAAGATCAATCGGCCATCTTTTTGTTTGTATGGAGCGTGAAAAGAGCTTAAAGGATACTCCATAACGTTCGTCGTTTTCGTGTTACCATGACGAGTATGAAAAGATGAGAAAAAGTATACTCGATTACGTTCTCATATATTTTCAAGCGCGAGAACGAACGAAGACTGAGCTCGAGGTTTTTCTAAAAACCCTAAAAAGTAGTCGTACATGCGACAAAAATAAAAAACAACCATACCCCCTCGTTCGGACTTCGAAGTTGCTATATCTGCGAAAAACCACACTCATAAGACTATTAGGGCATTAGGTTTTATAGACAAAATAATATAAAAAATCAACAAAAATGGTAAAAAGTGAATAAATATGGGTAAAAGGGGCCTTTTTACCATTTCAATATGATTTTTCCAAAAACTTGTCCAACATAACACATTTTCCCCCAAATTTCTTTGCTCGATTGCGGGAGGCACAAGCGATCATTCGACGAACTGTTTTAGACAACGAGGTAAGCTCTTAATCTTTCAACTTTTCCATGGTTTATTTTTAGTTTTTATTGGCAATTTTTAGGGTTTTAGGTCCATTTTAGGGTCACACCATGCGCTCAAGCATTCTCGCAGGTGGGGCTTGCGGGACCTGCAAGAATCTCGCATTGTGCAAAAGGGCCACCTACGGGGGCTGAAAAATGGATTTCAAAGTTTGGTTTTGCTCAATAAAAAATATGCAAGAGTTTAAAACAAGTTGTTGACTGTCCTCTCATGGCTCTTTTGCAGGTGTTTGACCATCACAATGCTGGAATGGAGAGAAAGGGAACATGAGGAGGTTGATGCTATTGCCGGGAATGACCCGGGTACAGTCGTTTCCCTCAAGGACCGTGGGCTATTGAAATTCTTCAGGATTCCGGGCATGAGAGCCCAACTCAGGTTGTTGGAATACCTGGTTCATATGTGGGATGTGGACCAACAATTATTTCATGTGGGATTCCATACATTGACCCTAGATATCAAGGATATCTATTTTCTAATGAGGTTGTCACAACGTAGATACCATGCTACTTTGACCGGAGGCAGAGGCGGCCGGCTCTCTATGAGTGAGTATTGTCGCCAGTATTGTGTTCCCGAGGCAGAGAGGAGCAAGGGTAAGGTTGCCATTTGGGGGGTCCAATATTTGACCCTACGGACCATCTTAATCACTATTGCACTCATGGATGGGAGCGCGGCTCCACACATGGCTCTCCAAAGCTATTTCCAATATGCTATAGAGTGCACAGAGCCTCGGGTCTTCAACTGGTCGGATGCAATTCTCTGTAGTATGAAGAGACAATTGACGAAGTGAAGAAAGGGTGACTTGAAGCAGTTTGGGAAAGGATCACTTTTAGTGCCATTCTTCCTCAAGAGGGTCCCACTGCTGCGACTATAGGTTGATTGGGGTTTACCGGCTCCACAAGATCCTAGGATGCTGAGGTGGTGCAACCTTATGGCTCGACATGTAGCAGGGCCCATAATCAAGTACAATGATTCGTTTTTCGACTGGTTGAGGCCCCAGATGTTGATGATTGACGACTACACATATGTTGGTTTGGATTTCCAAGGGGATCCGGATTTGGCCCTCCCCGAGGATGCTCAGTGGGGTGACTTGGGTAAGAAGTACACATTTTGTTCCTTTTAAATGTTTTTGTAAATTTTATCATATGAAATGTTTTTATGTTTATCCAAGAACTAATCAAAAAATATCTTTTTGATGACAAAGATGTGGGGCCATATCGACCTCCAAGAATGTCTCCCATTCAATGGCGAGGAGAAGCAACTCTAGTGGCGAGATGGGATGCCTAAGACTACGAGGCAGTGGAGCAGAACTTGAAGGGGTTGACCGTGGACGTCTCAGATATTGCTATTGGGGAGATCCCAAGATGTTGTTAGTGCCATATTATGGGTGTGTCCGAGTCTATCAGTCGATTGTTTCATAGGGTGGCCCGAGAAGTTGTGTGTTATCGTGAGCGTCATCCGTGATGCTACTTTATAGAAGCTATGGGCTTCATATTTTGAGATTTTGATCCTTGGACAAAAACTTTTTGTAAAAACTTTTGATCATTATATACATATATATGGCTTCTATCGGCTTATTTTGTGTTGTGTTATACATGTGATGTGTGATTGGTTTATATATGTCCCAAATGTCTGTCTAACACATAGTTAGCTAATGCATCCGTCGATGTATTTAGACATCTAGAAATGTGTTGATATTCAATATAATCAAAATAACATTCCAAGAGGCGAATTCATAAATATACCCATAATAAAGTAGGACTTCGGATATCATAGACGTTACTTAACTGTAGTACTATTAGATACAAATAAAGTCGTATAACCAGGTGGTGGATACCAAGCAAAATAGCATCAATTCACAATTCGATGACGATGTTATATTCTGCAATATTGTTGGTCACGCGACCGAGGCACACACCTCGTAGACTGATAAGTTCTCTTGTAGGGGTGTAAATTGCCCATGCAGTAGAAGACAGGTTCTAAGTACTACAGCTAGCGCCATCGACGAAGCCAATGTGGGATGAAAAAAACTCCGACATCTGGAAACCAAGCACAACGCAAGATAAGCAATCGAGGGCAAAGACCAAATAACGAAAAGCACACAAAAAGTATGATACAATAAAACACAAGCACTCAAGCACAAGTGATCTTAAGCATAGTACTTCTTTAAGTACAACCCATTTCTGGGTTCACTCAAATGGATACCATCATAGTCCACTAACTCACAAGCTCCTTTCTCCAAAACTCGTCTGACGATATAAGGACCTCGCCACATAGCTTCAAAATTTTCGGCTCCTAGCATATCCCGATCTTGTTCGTAAAGGAGAACAAGATCACCTTTGGAGAAAACACGTGGCTTGACATGTTTTTCATATTGGGCTTTGACACGTTTCTTCTGGGATTCTATAACTAGGGTGGCGTTGCAACAGGTTTCATCTAATTGCATGAGATACAATAGACGTTCTTCTTCGACAAAAGTGTTTGGGAGAAGTTTGATGGCTAGTTTTAGGGAAGGTATCTCACATTCAATTGGCAAGATGGCTTCTAGACCATAGACTAACTGGAATGGTGTAAACTAGGTAGCAGACTTAACGGATGTCCGGTAAGCCCACAATGCTGAAAACAACATCGTGTGCCAACTCTTTTGTGAATCCCTATCATTCGTCGAAGCATGGTAATGAGGATTTTGTTTATTGCTTCAACTTGTTCGTTGGCTTGTGGGTAATAGGGTGTTGAGTTTTCATGGTGAAGACCCAACTTTTTAGTGAGTTCGAACATCATGAATTTTCTAAAGTGGCTACCGTGGTCAGTAACGATAGCTTGAGGAACACCAAACTGAGCAATGATGTGATTGAATATAAATAATGTTGCATTCCTTCCGATATTGTTGAATGTTGGCATCACCTCGGCCCATTTCGTAAAATCATCTACGGCTACAATAATGTAATCATGCCCCCTAACCGAGTGAGGGTGGCATGTCATGAAATCGATACCCCATTTCGCAAAAGGACCAACGGAGACGATATGGTGTAGAGGAGCAGGGTGTGATCGTATTTTATTGTTGTAGGTTTGGAAAGCATGGCATTTTTGGACGACAATTATACAATCATTGAATAAAGAAGGCCAAAAATACCTTGCTCATAAGATCTTCTGGGCAGTAGCATACCCAGACATGTGACCACTACAGGCTCCAGAATGGCAGTCATTTAGGGTTTTCTTGGCTTCGTCAAATGTGAGGCAGTGTTGAAAAATGGAGTCAATCCCATGATGATAAAGAGTATCACCGAGGATAATATACTGATGGGCTTGGTAGCGTATTCGACGGCGGTCAGTGCTAGACAAATTGGGCCGAAAAGTCTGGGTTTGGAGATATATGATGATATCTCTGTACCAAGGGTCATCATAACTAATCAGGAAAAGGGACTCATCAGGTAATGAATCTGCTGCTACATTTTTCGTCTCAGAGTAGGGAAGGTCGCATATCAACTCGACAAACGCTAAGGATTTCTTGGACTTAGCGTGTTCGAATTATAATTCAAACTCTTGGAGTATTACGATCCATTTGGAGTATTTCCCCCCTAGAAGTTGGCGTGTAAGAATGTGTTGCATAGGGTTGCAGTTAGAAATTACCGTAGTCTTGCGAGAAAGGATATAGTGTCGGAAATGTTGAACAACATGGACGGATGCCAAGGCTAGTTTTTCAAAATGTAAATACTTGGTTTTGGTAGTCGTGAGAATTCGACTCAAGTAATAGATGACATGTTCATCATGAGAATCATCCTCCTGGATGAGAACCATAGCAATGGTATAGTCCGAGGCTGCGAGGTAAAGGAAATAATCCCGACTGTAATCAGGTGGGAAGAGTAGTGGGGTACGTGTCAAAGACAGTTTCAAAGCTTCGAAAGCTTTGTTGGTAGTGGTATCCCATACAAAATCAGAACCTTTCTTGAGCAGTGGCGTAAATCCAAGAGTTAGCTCAGCATAGTTCAGGATGAAACGATGGAGAAAGTTTGCCTTCCCTTGCAAACTTTGTAACTAGCGAAGTGAGGAAGGAGGAGGGAGATTGAGAATCGCCTCGACCTTCAAAGGATCTACCCGGATCCCTTGACGTGAAACAATAAAGCCCATAAGTTGGCTGAATTATATGCAAAAAACACATTTGTGGGGATTCAAGCGTATGTGGTAAAACCGACATCGAAGAAAAATGGTGCGGATGTGTATTGGATGATCTACACAGTGCATGGAATGAGCGGGTAAGTCATCGAGATATGGCTGCACAATGTGCTTTATATCATGGAAGGCGTAAGACATAGCATGTTGAAAAGTTGTGTTAGCATTATTTAAACCGAATGGAAGTTTCTAGTAGGTGAAAGTGCCCCAAGAACAAATAAAAGTGGTCTTGTGTTGGTATGCAGGTACAATATTGATTTGATTATATCCGGAGAAACCATCCATCAGAGAGAATATTTCACTTCTGGCACAGTCATCGACGATCTGGTCAACGAAGGGGGTAGGAAAGTTGTCTTTAGGACAATCTTTGTTAATGTCCCTATAATCAACGCAAAAGCGGATTGTTCCTTGTTTCTTGTCAATCAGAATAAGATTGGAAACCCAGTTAGTTTGAGTCATAGGGTAAATAAAGCTAGCTTTGAGAAGTTTCTCAACTTCAAGCTTGATAGCGGCTGCTTTACGTGGGTGGACCGGACGGAGTTGTTGTTGGATGAGTTTAGCGCTCGGGTATGTCTTAATCTCATGTGCCACAATTTCGGGGTCAATCCCCGACATTTCTTCATAGCTCCATGCGAAGATGTCACGAAGTTCTTGGAAAAGAGACTTGTAGGTGACAACTTCGTCATGGGAACATGAAGCTCCGATATGCACATTTTTGAAAACTCCAGGTTTTATGGATATGTTGAGGGGCATGGTGGGTGAGATATTACTTAAGTTCCCTTCATAGAACATATCATGTGTAGACTCGAGAATGGTAGAAATGATGACAATGGTCGACGGGGTTGAGATTCGTTGGTAACCCTCAATGGTGTGTTGTTCCAGGAAGAGGATGGAACGATGATGTCCATCGTCCCAAGGGGTATCTTCCATGGACATGATAGACATAATCATCTCGTCCGTTGGAAAAATGACGTGGAATGGATCTAGAGATAAATCACCAAGAGAGGGCGTAGAATGGGTTGCCAATTGAATGGCTTGATAAGTGGATTCGACCGGACTTAAAGGCATTTCGTCGCTATATCGAAGATGATCGTCAGGGTTGGGTACCATCCATGGGTCGTAAGATGCAGGGGTTCCATGAACAAAGGTGGATATCATGTTGATCGACGTAGAAAATGGATGTGGAACATCGAGTGGTGGAAAGGGGAAAGTACCCATCAAAGAGGAATATTTAAGAAGACCCACACCGACATTCTCATATCCAGGGGGAGGTTTTGCAATGAAAGGTACGTTGTCGGTACGTGCATCAGAGTAAAAGAAGGCCAATTGGTCTACAGTAACTACTTTTCCCTGATGTGGGAAACGCATGACATGGAAAAGAGTGGACACAACTGCACGCATGGAATCAATCCAGCTACAACCAAGTAGAAGGTTGTAATCGAGAGGAGTGTTGAAGACCTCCACTTCAACATTGACCGTTTTGCCTTCTAATGTAATAGGCAAAAAAGGGAGGACACCGTAAGGCTTAAAACCAGAGCCATTGAAGGCTTTGAGCATGTTGTGGGATTCAGTCAAAGGAGGAGAGATGATGGCTTTCTAGTAGGTAATAGACATGACACACATCGAGGCACCCTCATCAATAACTGTTCTACAAATGTTTTTGTCAGAGACAATAACTTGTATTTGGAATGTGAATTGAGGGGGTAACCTTGGAATGTGATCTTCCAAGTCAAAAATTATTAAATTTGTATTCGTAGGGTCGATTCCACCGATAGATTTCAACAATGCCTTCCGTTGTATAGGAAAAATCTAAAGGACTTCGAGGGTTGACATCGCGGATGGTACTTGGGCCAAATCTTCGACAATACTATAGTTCTGGGCAGCAGGTGCATGAGGATTGAAAGTCAATTTTCAAACAACACCCTTTGGAGGGGGGCGAAGGACTATATCTAGGCTCAGTCGTTCGAGATGAAGAGGACCGTTGGTAGGTGGAGTCGTGGGAGATAGTTGGACCAACGAAGGAGGTATTGCATCAACCTTCTCTTTGGAGGAAGAATAATCTTTGGCTCGAGTGGTAAGTGTGATGTCATTCTTCTTTGAATCCCCTATACACATTAAGACATAGGATGTATTGGAGGGGAAAGGTTAGTCATGAATGACCAATTGGGCCTGTTGTTGAGAAGGGTAGCGTTGTGAGAATGCGGCCGGAGTGGGGGGTTTCGTGGTCCCTTAAAGGAACTTAGTAACCTTAGTTCGTCGTGGACAATCCTTAGTGTAGTGATCATCACCACAGATAAGACAAGGGTATCGGGGTTTGTGCTTATCCCTATCGTCAACAGGTGGTGTTTTGGTTTTCTTAGATTGCGGGTTATTTTTATCCTCCTTGTTCTTACCCTTTCCCTTTTTGGATTTATTTTTGCCGGCGAGGGTAGATTGAACAGAGTTTACCTCAGAAGTCTTGTCGGTGGGAGGGGTAGGAGACATAGCATTTTGAACATTAGAAGAAATGGGTTTGGGGTTGTTGCTATAGGTTTGGATGGAATGAGGTTGGGCATGGAAAGTGCCAATCACACTGTCAGCTGCATGAGAGGTAGCAGGAGTAGTTGAAGTAGTGGAAGTAGAAGGACGAGGTGCATCGGGGAGTAAGTCGTAAAGAGTCCCCGTTTGTGAATAAATGAGGTCGAGGTATTGAGCACGACTAATTTCCTGTTCTTCTGTGACAACTCCACTCATGGCGATGTCACAAGCGATTTCGTTCACGAATGATTTCGTGAAAAACTCTGCCAACAACTGATCGAGAAGTTTGAGTTTGATGAGACGTCGTCTCCGTCGCCACTCATGAATGTGATCAGAGATATGAGTGGATTTGGTTTGTTTGAAAGAACTCAAAATCTCTGTTCCCATTTCGTAGCAGATCGATAACTGGTAGTGGGTGAGGAAAGCCATAGCGAGGGTGTTGAAGTTGGTAAAGAATCCTTGTGGTAATTCTATATACCACTTCACGATAGAACCTGTGAGGATTCGTTGAAAAAGGCGTAAACGAATAGAGTCATCCATCAAGGAGTTGGATGAGCACCAAAGGTGAAAATTCATTACATGATTGTCTGGGTCCTCTCCTGGTTTACCATCGAATTTAGGGATGTTGGATGGTAGTTTGGTTGGTATGGTGGGCCATTGAGGAGAGTGACGGATCAGATCATTTAAAATCCTCGACAGATCAGGGAGGTCTAGGGTGGATAAGAAGGGTAACTGTCTATTTACATGTGGGTACTGGTGACTTTGGGGAGGGAGTCCCATCGGTAGACCAGTGGGACCATAAGAAGTTTGCATATAATTCAAAGATCCAGGCAGATTCGGTGGTTGGTGTGGAGGAAAGTAATTCATAGGGTTGTACCCTTGAACAAGGGTGTGGGATTGAGTGCTCAAGCCCTAAATAGGATTAGACATGCCTGGATATGGTTGGCCTGTACTAGGGGATATGACGGAGCTAGCTTGAGGTTGTTGCCCCCCAGTCGAGTGAGGATTATGTTGTATAAGATAATTCCAATACTGGGCCAAGGATGGAGGTATGTTTTGTCCATAAGGTGGGGTCAGTGGGAGTTTCCCTCCAATCGGGGGTTTCGTCCCAGTTGGGATTTGTCCTGCAAAAGGGGGTTGGGTTTGGCCTCCTTGGTGAAATTGTCCACCAACAAGAATCTGGTAATTAGGTGTGAAAGATGGGATGGTGCCACTAGGGTTGGTGCCTCCGATAGAGGATGGAAGAGGTCCTCTGGAAGGGGGTCGAGGAAGTGTCGGAATAAAATGGGGAACGAGATGGTGCCCAGAAGAAGTGGAAATGCCAGGAGTCTCGGATGAGATTTGTGTAGGAGAAGGAATAGAAGCATTCAACGCATGATATATGGGTGGAAGGGTTGGGGTGAATCTGGGTGAAAGCGGTGTACCAATGGGGGCTTGGCTAGATGTTGTAGTACCGGTGTCAGGACTCGTAGTATCTGGGACCATTTTGTAATGGACCGTTTGTAGAGGGATAGTCAAGATGTGGTTAGCTGGCAGAGCGTATGTACCAGGAAAATAATAGGCAGTAGTGAAAGGTACTACATTTGGATCAGATGTTTCAGGTAGCTCGGGTGCGATGGTGATATCAGCGCCTACTCCTGAGCCAAAGAGATCCCATCTAAAAATGCCAGTAGTCCAAAAAGGATCTTGACCCTCAGGTCCTATGAAAGGTTTGGTTGGTGATCCAGAATATTGAACAACTATATCTCCAGAAGAATTCACTCAAACAATATGTCTCTCGGAGTGGGGAGGAAGTTGGAAGTCCTCTCGAGAATTGGTAATTCAGAACCATTCTAAAGAGTTAGTTATTTGTATTGGTGGAGTGGAAATGTCTTGGACTTCACTCTATTGAGGAGAGCCCTCCGGTAAGTTGGTAGGCAAGGGTTGAGAACCTTCCAGGTCTTCTAGGGGTAGGCCTTGCATTCTATGTGAATGACGTGGAGGGTCAATTGTGATCGAGTTAGAATTTTATGAAAGAAATTCTATGGCCAACTTGGGTAAACAAACATCACACACTAGTAAAATCTAGGAAGAAACACCAAGAAAACAAGACCTTCCAATTTCGAAGTCACTAGTTGGTGATGAAATCCAACGTCGCGATGAGGAGATGGGAAGGGGTTGGGCTAGGGTGGAAAAGTTACGTTGATGACCTGCTTAACGAACTTACACCTTGGTGCAAGCTCCCACACACAATCGTGGGTATACCCTCCAAGGAGCCCGAGTGAGTCTGGCAAACGTCGATTCCAGGTACCGTGAAGACTTACCCCTTCATAGTCACCTAGTGTAAGATCCTAAGAAGATAGGCTACTAAGGTTACCACCAACAACAATGATGCCTAGGGGAACAGTTGATAGTCCGATCTACACGCAAGGGTAGGGTATCTAGCCCGAAATCATCTTGAGAGGCTTCCACTCATCATTGTGGGTATACATTCAAGTGACCCCCGTAATACATGAAATCTCTACACCGATATCAACAAAGCAGGGTGAGTAACTCTGTCAATCTCAATGTGACCTCAGGTTTGACCCTTGTGTGAGAAGGGCTTCCCAAGACAAAATGCTGCAAATGGAATTTGACGCTCCTTATCACAAGATACTATTGTGTGTTTTGTGCTTTGGAGAGTGTGTCTCATTGCCTATTCCAAATCTCTAGCCTAGCTAATGTTGGTGTAAAAGAGCCCTAGAAAAAGTTACTAGTTGAATTTTAAAATTGCGCAATATTATTAAAGGTTGTTGTTACTCAAAAGGAGACGGAAATGAAACCGATGTTGTGTGAGACTCTAACCCAACAATGCATAAATAGGAATGAATGATACAAATTTGTGTTCGATGAATCCTATTTACAGGAGGGAAAGAGGAGTTTTCTGGAACAATGTGAACTATGATGTATGATCTTCTCTGAAATGCAATATCAAACAACCATGAACAATGCAAATTCCCTATTTGTTCTCTTTCAATACTTGAATGCCAATATTTTCGAATAAAAAATTGCTTAAAAAAAAGAAAATGTCTTTAATTTTTATTAGAAACCAAGCAACAGGGATGGAACTAAGAAAAAGTAAGCAACCAATGAAAAACAAATACACAACAAACACCCAAATTGATCTTTCAATGAAGACAAAAATAACAAACTGACAAGACCAGTCTCTTCAAATGCACATGGGTAAAAATTTTCCAAGTAAAAAGCAATTGAAAAGGACAATTAATCTCAACTTTTAATCCAATCAAAGGCTTCCGACCAAACAAGCACTCAGATTTCAGAATCAGAGATTATGCCCTTGTTAAGAAAAGGTCAAGAGGTAAACATTGAGAAAAAATGAACAAGAAGAGCTTTCAATTTTCGAAAACTAATCATTCACAAGATTTGAAGTCAAGAAACATTCAATCACTGGCCAGAGAAGTTCTTCCTAGACACACAAACACATCTGGGCATCTGAGGACACAAAAGACTTAATCCAAAATTTTTACAAGTGAGTTCGTAGGCTGGTTGTGGAGTATAGTGCGAGAATTAAGGATTCTCTTAGGCTAGACACATGCACGGTGCGAGAAGTTCACACTGAACTGAACAATAGGGTACGAACCTCAGTTATTCTCGCATGCTATAGAAAGGTGCAGTGCGAGAAGGTTTGTAATCAAGCAAATTTTGGAAAAAAGACAAAACCTCTGAGGGAACTTCTGGATCTAGGGAGTCTATAAGGGTATCCTCAAGACTCAGAGATTGATGGGAATGAAAAAGGGTAGGTATAGATAAAATGGCCAAGAAAAAACCATCAAAATGGGTTGTCTCCCCAGTGGAGTCGTCAATTTTGTTATCGGATAAATCAGTAGGTGCAGACACTAACAAATCTCCCTAGATCCACCTGGATCTAGAACAAAACAGGACAGGACACGACTCTTTCCCTAAGTTGCAATCATTGAATCTACTACTAAGAAGGAATGAGTGACATACCTTTATATCGCTTCCTTAGGTCTCTGTTGTTCCCGCTTCGTTCCGATGAAATCAGGTTCACGACAACACAAACCAACCAAAGTGAAGATAACAAAGTATATTCAATGTCGACCTATGCATATGATCAAGGAGTTATGCAATAAAATAAGAGTGATTTTATGGGAAAGGGACATGCCGCTGTATTATGTTAAATGAAAGTAGAAGATACAACCGGGTCGCCTTGATGTCGCAATCTTCCTTTTAGTGACCCTTGGTTCCAACACACACACTTACTCTGTATTTGCATGAAGAAGATTCAATACAACTTGATAGACCAAATAGAGTCTTCAAGCTTCTATCTAAGCAGGGTTCTTCACACAATTCTTTCACCAATTATTCATTCAATCTTGGTTAACCTTTTCCATGAGAAACCTATCAATATATAGGAGAAGGAGGGATGGCTACATGGATGAGGATGATCCCACCAAATCTGAGAAGTCAGTAGGATGCCAACCATACGAATGCCAATTCATTTTCTAGAAGATCCCCTTCTAGAACCTTTGTGACCTCTTCTCTTCTTCAAGCTTAAAAACAGGTTCACACCCTACCTATAGAGCAAACTGCGAATAGTTCATGCCCTAAGTGTGGGTGTCCTGCGAGAATGAGGGATTTTCGCACCTTGTAACATAGGAAGCCTAAGAACTCATCTTAAAAATGTGTTTTTTGGAAGAAGAAGGCAGTCACTTTTCTCAGGTAAAAAGTCCTTGTGGGAGCCTGAATACATCACTTGTAGAGACATCACTAGAGTGACCAAAATCATGTGTAACAACTCTATGTTGAATTTAGGCACATAATCACACATCGACCTAATACTGGGCTGTAGAATGCGTCTCTCGGTGCAGTAAATCTATTTTAAACCATTTTATATCCAACATCATACACATTGAAAACAACACTATTATTAAGAATTTTGATTGAGAATTAAAATATTTTAAGCTTAGTCAAGTTTAGATTTCTAATTATTTATAGATATACTATAAATGATTAAAATCGGATGGAGCATGTGCAGATGTATGTCTAATACTATCATCATATACTCAAGAATTAAAATATTTTAAACTTAGTCAAGTTTAGATTTCTAATTATTTATAGATATGCTATAAATAAGTAAAACCAAATGGAGCTTGTGCAGTGGTATGTCTAATACTATAATCATATACTCAAGAATCATAATGGGTTGAGATGAATGAAAACCATTTTCAAAATGGATTCTCAGAAAGTCAAGTTTAGATTTCTAATGATTTCTAATTATTTATAGCTATAGAAAAACTATTACTTCATCTTTCATCTTTTCATGTTGTCTCTAACGAAACACCATTATGACCTAGCATGATTTTTTTTTCCATAGTATTGATGACTTTACGAGTATGATCATTATGTGTTCATAAACCTTTATGGATTTTTACTATGTATAAGTCGCAAGAATGTTATGTGGAAAATAATTTAATTTAAAAAACTAAAGCATTATTATAAGAGTGATGTGAGTTAGATGAATTTGATTACATTACAAAAGGATTTCATCTTGTTGAACGATATATTATCATGTTCATTTACGAAGGGGGTTTAACATTTTGAAAAGTAAAGTCAATACATTCTAGGTATTGAGAGGGGATGGAGGGTATGAGGGGGTTTATAGCTATTGGGGGTATAAAAAAGGAAATCTAGTAAAATAGGGATTTTTGTATTGAAAAGATATATCAGAAGGGGGTTCAACAAAAGGATTTAAGAAGGTATTTATCAATATCTACTGAAATTAGGGGTATTCTTTAATATCCCACAAACGTACATGCTATGTCATAGGTTCACTAAGTGAAGACCTCGTGTCACATTAGTGCTTGAGGACTTTACTATGCACAAAAGAATAATTCAAAAAAATATATTAAAGGATCATTATGACTTAAAGATGAGCTAGATGAAGTTGATTAGATTTGTGTTTGAGGATTTTAATATGCTAAAAAGATGTTTCAAAGGGATATATTAAAGGATCATTATGGTTTAGAGATGATAAAATGGACAGGAAGAACACATTTATTCCAACAAAGGAAAATAAGTAAGACAATGGAATTGGGCCTGGATTTGCCTCTCATCACTTGGACACCATGGTTGACATCCAAGGAAACATCCTTCACTGTACATGAATGTCTAGTGTCATCATTGATACTATTCCTATCTAATCTATTTAATGTGTCATTCACAGTGAAAAAACATTATCTCTATTATACCATCCCCATTCCAAAAGTTACAGTCAAAATATGGAACAACATAATTTGAAGCACTAGATTCAAAATCTAGAAGAACAAGATTTGAAGCATTAGAATTAACATTATCTTTTTCATCCTCGTCATTTTCTTTTCCCAAACTCTATGATGAGCCATTAACAATAAATGAGTTAAGACAAGATTTCTCTTCAAACTAGAAACTCCAAATTCTATTGTCTTTAATCACTTTGTCGATGACTTTATCCATATTATTCTTCTGAGATGTGCTTAATTTACTATTTAAGTATCTATTGTGGATTATATTTTGGTGTTGTATGTTCTTGATAATGTTATTATTGGTTTCATTTCCCTTTTGTGACTGCCTTTCAATTATTTTCTTAGTGTTGTTCTATATTCTATCCATCGAATTTCTATTGGACACTTGCATGTATCCCATATTGTATCCCATTTGTATTGGGTAAGTATCTTAGTTCTAAGAGTTTTACAATAAATATTATGGTATGAGTGTTCTTTTAAATCCATATATATATATATATATATTTTAAATTATATAAAGTCGTCGAAATATCGACAAAACCGATCGTCGATATTCTGACGCATAGGACCTAAGAAAAACAACGGAGATACAACAACCTCGTCACTTATTCATCTAAAGTTTGTCAACAATCCATCGATAGTTTGATGAAAAGGGAATACATAAAACCGTCAGAAATACAACAACCTCGTCACTGCTTCATCGAAAGTTTGTCAAAGTTTCATGGGAGGTTTGCTACCTATTTGTCGCAGGTTTGTCACTATTTCGTCGAACCATTATCACATGTGCATTGATCTTTCAACGAAAAAGCGATGATAAAATGATGGTACCATACCAAATGGATTAAAGAAACCGTGTCGCTATTACGATGATCAGGTTTGTTGATCTTGTGACGAACTCTTGAAGGTTGTAATTGCGACAAAGTAGACGCGAAAAAGAAAGGATTGTTTCCTTCATCATACTTGGAACAAAAAGGATTTTTCTTGTGGTCGGCATGGAACAAAAAGTCCCACCGTAGAGGGATAGGAGGCATAGCTTGTTATATTAGAAAGAGCATTTCTCCTCACATTCAAATTCATAAGATCGACCCTCTCAATCAATACATTTGGATATAAATTTCAGACACCAATGCTAAGAAGATGTATACATAAATTTTCTATTTTGCATATATTAATTCTACTTTTTATAAGAAAAAAAATCTAGATAGAAATTGTCCCTATAATAATTTAGAACAAGATATTTATAGTTTGAAAAATGAAGGTAATATACTCATGCTAGGAGACTTTAATGCTAGGACTGTGACTGAAAAAGATACTCTTTTAAGTATTGATTCTAACCATAATCCTTTATGGCTAGATGAGGACTTTGTTTTATCTAATAGCTACGAAAGAATCTCTGAATACCTAATTGAGAATTTGTTTGGTACTGAGTTGGTCAAGCTCTGTAGCTCTCAAGACCTAATAATTTGCAATGGAGTAATGAAGTGGCCAAACTCCAACCAGATGATTTTTATTCATGGGCTAGGTAGTAGTGTCGTAGATGATGTGACATTTGATATCCCCGTTTCCAACCAAATAGAAACTTTTGACATTTTAAATGACCATAAACCCAACTTTTCCATCCATAGGAGTGCCATTGAAGAGAATTTTGATAATCAAAGGAACTTGTGCTTTGACAAAAGTAAATTTGACATTCTCTTAAAGGATTTAAATAGTAAATTAAATCTCCTAACTTATAAGGACAATATTGAAGAACTCTATCATAATTTTACAACTACCCTTTCCACTTCTATTAACAAGTTCTCCTTCGAGGTGTCCTTTAAAAAGAATAATAGAATGACCAACCCTTAGTATGGTAAATAATGTAAAATTGCTAGGAAATCCATTAGGGATGCTTCTAATGAGTCCTTAAAACTCGATAAGATCACTACATACAAATCCCTAATTAAAAGGGAAAAAAGGTATTATATCAATAAAAGGAAAGGGAAACTTTCACAACTATCTAAGATGGATCCTAAGAAGTTCTTGAGCCAAATTCTAAACCACAATACTAGAGAAAATAATATGATTCCCTTAAGGGACTGGAATTCCTACCTTAAAAGTTTTTACGAGTTCCCTAATGCCATGAACACCATTCCTATTGTCCCTATAGAGGATGAAGTTTTTTCTTTAGATGGCATAGAGTTTGGGGTTAAGCGGCTTGCAAATGGGAAAGATAAGGACATTGAAGGCTACACAAGCTCTTTAATTTAGCAGTCAAGTAGGGATTCCCTAAACCCTGGATGCAAAGCCTCATTGTTCCTATTTTTAAAAATGGGGATAGAAACATTCCCTCTAATTATAGGACCATTATGATTAGTCTGATTTTAGCCAAGCTTTATGGAATTATTTTGGAAAAGAAGATTATCCTTTGGCTAGAAAGTTGCGATAAAAGAGCTAAAGGCCATGCCGGGTTTAGGAGGTATCATTCAACTATGGACCATCTTGTTACATTTAGGATCATTGCAGAGGAGTTCCACAATATTAAAACCAATCATTTTTGTTGTTTTGTTGACTTTAGAAAATCTTTTTACATGGTTCCTCAAAAAAACCTTTGGAATAGGTTGGAAGAGATAAAAGTTCCTCTCGAGTTGAGGGCTGCTGCAATAAGGATGTATGATAATGTTATTTCTAAGTTTAAAAACACCGAGGTTTGGTCGAAAGAGATTAACTGCAGTATTGGAGTCAAACAAGGTTGTCCCTTGTCCCCTACCCTTTTTGGCATATACATTGACAAGTTAGAAGATTGCTTGGAAAAAGCAGGTTGTGTCATCCCTACTCTCACTGGTATAGTCATCAATCTTCTTCTTTATGTCGATGATATCGTTCTTATGGAAAGGAGTCCCCATGATCTTGAAAACCAGCTAAGAATCCTCAATGATTTTTTCTCCAATATGGTATGACTATTAATACTGATAAGACTAAGGTCATGATTATTAAATCCAATAATATCACTTATGATACCTTCGTTTATGACAACAACAACTTGGAGGAAGTGACTTCTTAAAAATATCTTGGAATTGATATTCACCACAAGCTTAATTGGAATTATAGAATTGAGAAAAGGATTATTGGGGGATGGAAAGCTTATTATGGGCTTGAATAAACCAGTCGATCTTTGGACCTGGGATAAGAAGAAATTCCTCTTTGAGACTCTTGTTACACATGTTATTCTTTATGGGTCTGAAGTCTGGGGTTGTAGTATCTCTCGTGAATCCTGGAGAAAGATAGAGAAAATACAAAAGAAATTTATAACCTATAATCTCAAAATTAAATGAAATATGCCATATCCCATCCTCCTCTTAGAAACAAGCCTCTCCCCCATTTAGAGAACAACTATGACTAGATACCTAATGTATAATAACAAGTTAAACAACATGGAAGACAAGAGGCTTCCTAAAATTGCTTCAAATTTGAGTCGTAACCACCATCAACTCAAGCGAGGATGGCATAAAGATGCCTGGTCTTGGATAAACAACTGGGGAATCATGGAAGACACCATTTTGTAGAATAAAGATACTATTAAAAATATCATCAATTCAAAATTTAAGGAGAAAATGTGGTGTGATAAAGAGTTAGAGGAAAAAATAAAATTAAGGTATTATAAGGATGTAATCAACTCTAATCTAGATGATCAAAATTATCTATTT
>SNQJ01S0094522.1:23911-55924 GCA_010110895.2 Picea sitchensis | reverse complement strand
AAAAGCGAGATGTTTCAATGAAGATGAAAGGGATCACAACCAATAAACCAATGCAAACTCAAAATAAGGAAATTAAAATGAGTGAAAATTTCAAGTTCTCAAGCAAGAAAAGCCAGAGACAAACTAGGAGCCTCTGGGCTAAAATACTAGGCAAGCTCAAACACACAAGCAAGTTGAAAAGAGGATGAGAAAGAAAGAAACCAAAAACTATTAATAAAAGAGATGATCAATCTCATCCAACCATCTGTATCTGATCATAGATACTTAATAAAGAACCTCAAATAGTCATAGAGAAACTTGAGCAAAATATGAGAAAAAAACATAAAAATAATGCTTAAAAAGCAGGCTGCTACAGGAGGACGCTCCCCCAGAGTGTCAGACAGGGAGTCCAAGAAGTGGTGGAATCTCCCTAATGGTCTAGAACCAAGAATATAGGATGTTATGTGGTAGTTATAAAAGGTGCATCCAAGGGGTAATGGACGCTCTGCAGAGGTCCTAAAGGCTCAAATTTGGAAACTTTCTCAGAAAAATTCAAGGATTTGATGAGCATAAGTGTACGAAAGAAAAAGAAGAAAAGTGTAGACAAATTCAAAGGATTCAAAGGGATATAAAACTAAGAAGAACTCGGTGGTTCTCCCGATTATGGTCTCTATTTTACTATGGTGAGAATTCTCACCCTACAGACAGGTTGATTTCCCCTCACTCAAGTTTCCTACAAATGAGACAACCTATAAAAAATGGACACTAACATCCTCCTAACTAACTATTCCATTTTATTGTGGGAGGGTTGAGAGAGAAGGAGAGAGGGTGTGTGTACCTGATTTATGACGTTCATCCTCGTTTCTCCAACGGTTGAGCTCTAATCCAAGTAGCTCCCTCACAAAGTCAATCCTAGAATAATAGAGGAACCTTCTCCTACTATCTATGATTAGGTAAAAGAAACCCTACCTATTGATACATAGACAAAGTAATCATGTAAATAAGAAATGAATAAGACAGTCTAATATAAATAGGACAAGTTCTTATATTAATGAAAAGCAATAAGTTTACAAACCTGATGATGCTACAATCCTCCAAGCTTCTTTCATCAGCCCTTGAACATGAATCCAACTTAGATTCTTCATAAATTTTTGGCCCTCTTTCACAAGATCATAGGTTTGATGTATTCCTTCTTTTCCATCCCCCCCTTCACTCTAAAATGACTTGGTTATATAGATGCAGAAAGGGCTAACCACTAGGATAAATAAGGAGCATAGTTGAGGATAAGGTGGATTAGGTTAAGATTTGAGTTATCTTCATGATTATGCGTGCTCCAATATAGGATAGAAGAATGCTTGAATCATATCTTGATGAAAACAAGAAAACAAACCAAGAACCATTTATAAATTCCTCGAAAGATGCCCCTAGATTCATGGAATTTTACCAAATCTGCCTGGACGCTCCTCTAGAGAGGTGTGCAGGGCGTCCAGGATGCTCCCTTAACACTGGAATAGGATATGGACACTCCCACAAAGTGGGGAAGGGGGCATCCATGGTCAAACAAGTCTAGAAAGGAAAGGGGGAAAGTGGGATTTCAACCCTTAAATGATGATTTCATCTTCTTAATGATCAAGGGAATGTAATGGATCATTCTTGCATGGTGTGGAGGTGGAGACACTTTAGGAAAAGTGTGAAAAATAAGGTATGGCACTTAGCAGAATTGACCATGGAATTTGTGACACATGTGACACTGATCATAGTGAAGTGCGACACTTATGAAACTTAACAAAGTGGGACAAAATGGTGTATAACAGGTTGGATATTAGAGACAACACACATATATGAGATGTCATTTAGAGAAGGAATAGACATGGCATGAGTAGATGTCTCTTGTGTAAATAAAATATTGAAAGTATTACTCACCTTCTTATCTCTTGATTGTATATCAAGTCAATTTGGGATACAATAGAGCATTTCTTTAGAATAAATGATATCTAGCAAGGGGTTTTTGTTAAGAAGTATTTCACAAATGAACAAAAAATCTTGCTTTGAAGGATTTTAAATCCCTGCTTATAATTTTAGCTTAGGTAATATGGTTGGCCAATAATATTGTTATTTTTGAATACATGTTCCTTCCTCCTTTTTATTGTGCATGCAATCCATATACATATTCTCATGTCTCAAATTTATGTTCAATATCTCTCCATAAAGGATTTTATCTCATGACTTCATTGACAAATCTGGTATTTGGGGATTTGTTCATGGGACTAGTCAAGACAACACGCCTTATTATAGGATAGGAGGCCTCTTATTATTCAATGATATCAATATATTATTTTTAAAGTAGGATTGGGTGTGAAGTCAAATAATTTTATTAAATTATTTTCTAAAATTTTCTATAGTTGTATCTTAGGGCATATGGTTGGCCAACAATATGGTTATTTTTAATACATATTCCTTTATCCTTTTTATTGTGCATGCAATCCATATACATATTCTCATGTCTCAAATTTGTGTTCAATATCTCTCCATAAAGGATTTTATCTCATGACTTCATTGACAAATATGGTATTTGGGGCTTCGTTGATGAGACTAGTCAAGACACCCCACCTTATTATAGGATCAGAGGCGTTTTCTTATTCAATGATATCAATATATTAGTTTTAAAGTAGGACTGGGTGTGAAGTCAAATAATTTTATCGAATTATTGATGATAAATTATTTTCTAATTTTTTCTATAGCCATACGAGTTTCAAACTTTTGTGTGTTTGGGGATTCATTGTTAGTCATCAACTAGTTAAAATAAATGTACAAAACGGAAAAATGGGTGTTGATACCTATATTTGATGAGGTTAAAAGTTATATTTCTATTTTTTTATAAAATTTATTTTTCTCATGTCTATAGAGAACTTAACTTTGAAGTTGACACTCTCTGAAGGAAGGGCTCTAGCTGGAATATTTTGGTCCATGCATTTTTAAGGAATCAACAGGAACGCACACTCACAGGAACACGTGCGTGTTCTTAGAAACACACACACATTCCTAAACCTATAGGTTTGGAAGTGGTTGAACCTCCACAATGATTTACACATATATTTAGTGGCAGGAACGTGCTTGTGTTCCTAAGAACACATGCATGTTCCTAAGAAGCGTGCACGTTCCTACTGTTAAACATTTTTAAAGTGTCGTGAGCGCAATTTGTGCTCATTGTGCACAAATCATGCTCGTTATTTTACTCTCATTGAGAAAATAGAGAGGAGCTAGAGAGGATAAAAATGGGAGGATCTTGCCACCATGTACATGTATGTTTGACTTATCTTATTTTTAACCCAATTTAGTCATTTCCAATTTAATCTTTTGCTCCCAAGAATCTGAATTAAAAAAAAAAAAAAAATTGTATTTGTGTATTTTAATTAAAAAACAACCTAATTTATAGGCAATAGATTTTAAATTGAATCATATATAATAAAATGGAACCCCGAGAAAATGTAAATCGCTCAGAATAAAACCAAGAAGATAAAAAACCCAACCCACCACAACCACCCAATGTAAACACTCAAATTGATGAGGGGTTGGTTATATTAAGAACACTTGAGGAACAATTAAGGGACACTAGAGAGCCTAGCAGAGTCTCCTTGGCCACTTATTTGGAAATCATTGTGAGGTCCATTGCAAGTGCCCAAGGGAAATTTATATTTATTTATGATTATAGGTAAATAATGTATGAGTATTGTATCACTAGTTTGGAAAGAAACCAAATCAAAGCACTGGGCATTTCAAAACAACAAATATTGTCTATTTTTAGGGATCCTAGAAATGGACAAGAACTACCATTGACCAAGAAATGCATTTCCGTTGATTGGTGCATCCATCCCCATATTAGTCAAAACTAGATGGATAGGTCATATATGGTTTTTGATAAAATTCCCTACAATAACGGGGAGATGCCCTTATATTTCATGAGAAAATTATGGTATGAGTTTATTTTTGGTACACATGTCAACTACTTTAACATTGGTGACTTCTAGGGGGTGGATCGAGGGTCCACACAGGACCAAGAGCATGCTAGGCATGACCCTAGGTTAGGTCCTCATCCCCCAAAAGAAGGCATGACCCCCCTACCCAGCATCCTCCTATTGCAGAGAGATTGCAACAAGTACAACTAGCCATTTCATCATTGACTCATAGCCTAGTGTAAAACAATAGATTTCTTGCATTATCTTGGTAGGAGGTGCCTTCTAGTGACATTGATACAAGGTTTGGGGCTTTAGCATGCATATGAGAGTACAGTCAGGAGAGGGAACATGGACATAGCATCCATCCATGTGAACCTCACAGATGCTTGAGTTGTGGAAAGACATGATATGGGCCTATAGAGCCTAGTGAACAACATAGCTTCATGGAGTAGGTTAGTATCTTATATCAATATTTTAATGTATGTTTTTTTGCAGTTGTTACATCTGAGTAGTAGACCCTCTATGTCGATGGATGCATCAGTGCCTAGCACTACCACTGATGCAACAGTTGAGGCAACCTATTCATTGGGTGCACCCCAGACACAAGTATGTATCACATTTGATAAATTCACCATAGACATTTCATTATTTTATGGCATGCTAAAAAATTTAATGTTCTTGTGTTTCTATAGGATTTGGGACTAGGAGATGTCGGGGAATGTCCATGTGGGATGGACAAGTCACCTTTGTCACAGGTATCATGTGTAGAGTTAAAAATTGTATAATTCTCAAATTGTTTGTGTTTGTGTTATTGAATTTTACTATTTGGTACTAATAGTTCAATTTTATTAATATGTATGTAGGCTATGGATATATTTTCTAGATATGGTACTATTGCACTCCCTAGGAAGTCAATGGTGACTTCCAAGATTGATCTAACAGATCAAGCATGTTGCAGATAACAGTATAGAGATTTACAAAGCCTTATTTGTGTCAAGAGGATTCTCCCAACAAGAGGGAGAAGACTATGACGAGACAGTTACTCCAGTACTCAGAAGAATTATATATAGAAAAACCATGATCCATTAAAATAAGTCGATGTAGTAATAGATTTAGAGGGAGAAAATGAATTTGTCGTCATGATGGAGTAGAAGAGATACTCTCAAAGTTCAGCAGCTACAGTAAGAATGGAGTAGCCATTCTCAATTTCAGAAAAAGCAATTGCAGGTGCAGAGTCCCAGTTCTAGAAGGAATAAGTCGCAGAGAGAATAGGGGACATACTCTCATGCAATGAGACAGATAGTTCTTTCCAGAAAGCACATAGAGCTAGCACATGATTGTGCAGATTAAGTTGCAGATGAGAAAATGTACTAGCAATGTGATGTGAAAATTTTGGTTTTGAAGTATAGGATAGGAAGACTCATGTCTGCAAGTTCAAGCAAGCTCCAAGATCTTGGTATGGTTGACAGTTTTCCGATGAGCTTGGGCTTTACCAAGAGTAAAGTTGATCCCAATATTTACTTCAATATTGTGGATGATGGACCAGTTATATTGTTGTTATATGTGGATGACTTATACTTGATAGATGAAGAAAAGATCATCACATATTGTAAGAAGAATATTGTCACTGAATTTGAAATGAGGACCTAGTCCCGATGCAATATTTCTTAGGTATTGAAGTATGGCAGAGCCCAAAAGAGATTTTCCTTAATCAAGTAAGTATGATGTGGAAATTCTAAAGAGATTTGACATGATGGACAATAGAGCCATGTCCACTCCTATGGAGATGAATCTGATGTTATTGGTTGATAATTTATCATAAATAGTTGATGTTACTCTATACAGATAGATGATTGGTTTGTTGATGTATCTAACGAATACTAGGCCAGCCATATGTTTTTATATGAACACCTTGAGTCAGTATCTGGTAGAGCCAAAACGTTTTCACCTTGTAGTTGCAAAGCATGTGATGAGATACCTTAAGGGTACGTTGGAGTATGGTCCTTGTTATACTAGAGATCATGACTTCACATTATATGGATATACTGATTCAGATTGGGATAGAAGGGCTTCAGACAGGAAAATCACTTCAGGATGTTGTTTCAGTTTGGGGTTAGCCATGACTTCGTGGAAAATAAGGAAGCAATATAGTATTTCACTCAGTGTGGCAGAAACAGAGTACATTGCATCATGTTCCACCATTTGTGAAGTCATATGGATTCAAAATTTGTTGATGGGTCTATTTTGACCTCGAGATGGATGCTACCACGATATTTTGTGATAACCAAAGTTGCATAAATATGACAAAGAACCTAATGTTCCATGATAAGATGAAGTACATTGATATATGGTACTACTACATTCATATAGAAGGGAGTTGTGAAGCCACAATATGTTGGCATAGATGAGTAGGTTGTATATCCGTTGACTAAGCCTCTATCTTGTGTGAAGTTTGAGTACTTATGAGACAAGCTTGGTGTTTTCCGAAAGGACCTCCCTCGAAAGGGGGAGTGATGTTGATGATACTATGGTATCTTGACCAACAGTGGGTACCTCAATAAGGATTTTACATCCTACGGGACTTATCATCCCTGGGAAGATCCTGAAGGTCCAGTAAGGATGGTATGTCAGAGTACCTATGCATGTATATGCCAACTATGGTCAGTAGTGGTAGCTCAGTTAGGATTTTATATCATAGGGAATCTTATGATTCCTTGACAGATCCCAAAGGTCCGGTAAGGATGGTCTATCAGAGTACCACGTGGTAGCTTGTTAGAATTTTATATCCTAGGGAATCTTATGATTCTTAGGTAGATCATGAAGGTCTGGTAAGGATGGTCTATGAGAGTACCACAGATGTTTTTGTTGATGGACCTGCCTCATTCTGTTGCCACATATAGATTTTGATATCCCAGCTTCATGATGTTGATGATGTTGATGTTCTAGCTTCATGTTGTTGATGATGATGACATTATTCTAGTTTCATGTTGTTGATGATGTTGATGTTCCAGCTTCATGTTGTTGATGATGATGATGTTATTCCAGCTCCATGTTGTTAATGATGTTGATGTTCCAGCTTCATGTTGTTGATGATGATGATGTTCCTCCAACTCTACGTTGTAGATGATGATGATGTTCAGTTTCTATTGATGTTGATGATGAGAAAAAAATTTGATGGACTATAGATATGACTGAAAGTGTTCCTGGTGTTGATGACGATGTTGCCTCATCTTGATGGTGTATTGAGCTCATTTATTTGTTATTAATTTTTTCAGTAGAATACCATTCTTGTTAAAGGGGAGTGTTGAAATATTGTAACTTCAAAGAATATTCTACCTGGCAGAGAGTCAAATAATATTATTATATTATATTTAATTAGGCCCTATTATGCCTTTGTAAAAGTCATCCCTATTGTTCCTTGATAGTTAAATGTAATTTGAGAGGGAAAAGTGACAAGTCGTCCCAGACCTAATTTTAGGCTCACCATACCACTATTTATATGGGAGGCCAACGCCTCATTTGGACACACACAACACACTATCTCTACAGCTATGAAGAAGTGTGCAAGTCTTGAAGGAACTGCTACTACAGCTAAGTGTGACGTCAAGGAGGGTTTTTGGTCTATCTCTTGGTATTTCTTGGTCAAGTGGTGTGCTACTCTTCCTATTGAAGGATTAAAGGAGGATGTTCTATTCGGTCTTTGTTCTATCTATATTGAGGAATTTTTTGCTGGGTTTTCTTCCCAATGAGGGTTTCCCATGATAATTTGTGTGTCTCTATTGTTTCTGTTATTTCCTCTCTTTCAGTGATCTTATTTATACAACTAATGTGTTAAATGATTGTAATAATAAAGAAGAACTGTAATTGCTAGTTGTATAAGTAAAACATTAACAAAAATATGGGTGCCAATAGGCATAACAATGGATCCATATAATATTGAGTTTCGGTGTAGATCTACATCAAGGGTGAGTAGATATACAAATTTTTTGGTTGTATCAAAGCTACAGACAAAAGTCGGTGAGAACACAAGAAAACCTAGTTCTCTAGTAATTAAATTCCTTTAGATCTATGATATTCAGAAGTAGAAAAGGCATGCAATAGAAAAGATACTTGAATAACACAAGATAGAAATAATCAAGAATTGTATAATACCCAAATAACGAGAGTACAAAATAAACAACACCTGTGAAGAAACCAATGCAAACAAATGTCTCTTGGTGGCCTCTCCTTGGGAGGGATCTTCTTTCTTTCTCGAATGTATGGTAGCACTGGATAGATTTCCTCTTGGATAAAATTAACTACGGTGAGATGAAGCTAAGAGTTCAATGGAAATTTCAACAACATCTGTGTACTCTCATGGAAAATCTCTATGAAACTTTTATGGCTCTCTTTATTTTATAAGAAAAATAGTGGTTATCCTTGATATGGTCAAAATAACAAAATATTATATTTAACAAAATCAATTTTAACCACTAATTTGAATTTCACCTTGAATTTGAATAAAATAAAGAGGGGGGAATGCATAAAAGTGGATTATGACTTTAGTTAAGTGAAATAACTTAGGAAAAATGGGTTTTCCTAAGTTATGCAAGGGAATAATGGTGTGAAAGTGTGTATGACAAGGAATACATGGAGTATGATGGTGCATATCAGTAAGACTTAGCCTTTTGGGCGTAGGTGTGTGAATAAATTGTGATAACAGATGCCCCCCACTGTGTGAGGTTAGGAGAAAATCGCATGACCGACATTGATTATAGTTTTATTTCACTAGGATATGTGTGAGCCGAAGAGGATAAATGCTACCATGGGAGAATAATAGAAGTCCCAACTAGCGAAGAGGCCACATAAAACCACATGTCAAAAAAGGGTCATCAAGTGGGGAGTAATATGATCTCAATGGGATTAGGTAGGCATACCCATACTCATAGAGAATACTCATGACAAAACTGGAGAGATTATAAATGAGTCTCAAATACAACATGAAGATGGAAAATATAGCCATATTATATCAACATGATAAAATCAGTCTCATATACAACATCTGGATGGGAAAATCTGAAGTACATCCCAACTATGGCAGAACTGAGTACATAAGAACCAATTCTCCCTCATGTTGAAGGAAGGGGTTTGAAAAAACCTTAGAATGTTGAATAGGAATGAGGCTCCACAAATATTTCATGAGCATATTGAAGGAAGGCTCATCATGGGGATTTGAGAACGATGGTACAAAGCCACAAAAATCTGAGGAACTACATATGAGGTCAAATCATATATGCATGTACAAATCTCAATAATGTGAGGACATGAGATCTGACCAAGTTTGAGAGCAATGAGGACTCTCTCATCATGATCCAATGTCACCCATTAGCTAGAGGACAGGTACCAAGGTACAACATACTATCCTCTAGAATATATTTTTTGAAGTCGATAGGGAAAATTCCATCGAGGCTTAATGGTGAAGGAGTATATGTTGGCCTCGTATCCAAAGAACAACCTGTAAACCTATAACTATGTAAGACATTGTTGATACCAACACATGCAGGGGGGATACCTATAAGGAAAACCCCTCCTGAGGTATACTACATCTCACACATGTTTAGGATGATGGTATCAAGAAATGGACCATTGAATTGTCAAGTGTATGAGTCTCAAATATGTGAAAATGAACTAAAGTCAAGCACATAAAATAAAACTAAGGTACCAAGGAACAACAGGAATCGAAGGTAACAATCCTCTAGGCCAACCCTCTAGAATACAAGTGTTGAAGTCAATAGAGGGAAGCTCATTGGAACCAAGGAGAAGCAATCACCAAGGGACAAGCACGTGGTTATGAGCATGATGTGACTAATGGGAATCGACGTCAGGGGATAGATGGAAGGAAAAGAGAGGTGGGATCAAGGCTTACCTTGTCCAAAGCATAAATGCAGGGCTAATCTGGCAGCAATTGAAGACATACATAAGTATGGTGGGTGACTCGGAATGATGTTGGTCAAATGTTTTAGTGGGACAAATAAAGATGGATAGTTGGGCAACATGTGATGGGTACAACTGATGGAGGGGGGCTCATCACAAATTCTTTGAACAAGGTAAATGTAGGAATGATGGAAGGGTAAACTAAGTGTGTGAGAAATACAAATTTACACACTAATGTGTTCTAAAACATAGTGTCCAAGTGGAATCCTAGTGGGGGAGGCCACTTGGTAGAAGGGAATTCTTCCTAGGAGTGTTGATGGGGTTGGCCAAGAAGATGGGGTAAGAAAAGGGAAATCCTCCTATAAATGATAATGAGGTTGTCTAGGACGATTGAACCCAAGTGAAAAGTATTCCTATCCATGCCAATGGGGCTAGCTAGGAGGAGATGACATAAGGGGGGGATTCTTCCTTGTAATTCCAATGGGGATGGCTAGGAAGAAATGACATGGGGAGAATCCCTCCTAGAAACATTGATGGGGTAAGACAAGAAGAAATGAATGACATGAAGAAAAACCTCTTAGTGATGTCAATGGGGTTGGCTAGGAGATATCCCAACAAATGGGACCTCCTTGAAAATGCCAATGGGGTTGGTCAAGAAATAACAAAATAACTGTGAGAGACATAACCCCCAAACTAAGAATGAGGATGAGGCTAGTTAGTAGGGGGGACAAAATGACTACTCCACCTCGTGATGCCAATGGGGATGGTGAGAAGGTGACTATGAGACAACCCCACCTAAGAATTACAATGGGGTTGGTTAGGAGAGGAGGAGGGAGGGATCATTCCTAAGAATGCCAATGGGGTTGGTCAAGGAAGGATCCCTCTAAGACAACAACCCTCCTAGTAATTCCAATGGGGCTGACCTGGAGGGGAGAGAATGATTCCCCCAGCTAATGGGATGGTTGGTATGAAAAGAGAATTCCCATATCTAGGGACAACCAATGGTAAGTCACAAACAATAGTGATTGTTTGCGAGGAACTTTACAAATACCAACCAAAAATGTGGGTGTCCAGGGGGTGCAGCTATCAACATGATGAGAATAAATTCATGTGGAAAAACTCTTGTATGGAGACTAACTAGACTCCCAGCCCCTATCGGAATAAAACAACATGTGCACCAAAATGCAACTAGGGTCACTATTATATGGTACCCATGTGGGGAAGGCTCTATGATCAGGGAGGATCTGGAATGCTAAAAAATTGAAAGTCTCGAATGCTAATGTAAATGAATTCATTGTGCAGATTCTGGCAAGATCTTTCCAATGCAATTTGAATGGCCTCAAATGGACATCGTATGAGGAAGTTATGGACTTTTGAGGTTTCATAACAAACGTGAAAAAGAGCAAAAGGGGGTGCTACATGGCATCACCACAGGCCGACATGTGGCAGTATGAAAGGTACAATTAGATGACATGGAAACATCAAATATGGACATGTGGCATCACCAGGGGATGACACATGGATGGATAACTCATGGACTATATGAACATTGTACAGGTGCCATGTGGCATCACTAAAAGGATGACACGTAGTAGTACGGAAGGATGGACACGTGGCGGGTGATGACATGGCAGGGTGCTAATGTGGCAGGGAGATGACGTGGATATATGGTGTTGAATAGATGTTGAGGTGGTAGGTGACTGTGCAACAAGTGAACCAGTAGGAAAGTGACACATGGACCAATGAGATGGTGCCACGTGGCACTACATATTTGTCCAATATGGCCTATCTAAAAAAAATTGGGTCAAAGGGAATCAAACCCGAGACCTTCATACCAACAACCAAACGACTTACTCGGTGCACCAAAGTAACCTCTTGCTACAGTTATCCTAAAATATTCTAAATAAAGAATTGTAACTATAATCTTAAAACATAGGTTTGCAGGCTTGAACCCGTAACCTCCACCTCAATATCCCAACACTTTTACACAATACTCCTACCAATGCACCAACGGTCATATTTATTAAATCCCATTGATTTTGTTTCATTTAATTTTGGATTAATTTCCTATCCGAGCATATAGGGGGTCGGGTAGGGTTCAACCCCTCAACTTCCCCTATATAAAACAAGCACCTCACCATTGTGCTACATGTGGGTTCATGTCAAGAACTCGGAGCGAGTTCATTTTGACATAAATTTTCTTTCCTAGAGTTGGTTTTGCATCTATTTATGTGCCAAGAGTTTATGCTCATGAGTTTTTTTTAGCTTTAAGACTCTTTGAGAGAAGTATATAGTATTTATAGTCAAAAGTTTCAGTTTTCCGAGGCAGTGCTGATTTTGACAGTTACACTTGTGTTTGAGTAGCAAATCAGAAGGCCATGAGTGAGAGTTGTATTTAAGAATTATTGAGAATCAGTAAAGTGGTCTCTAGTTTTGAACCAAACCCTGAGACATAGCCCAAGATGGGTGAACTCTGTTATCAACTTGTGTAATGTGCCTTGTTCTTGTTGTTTATATTTCTCTCATTTTTTTAGTATGTTTCTTTCCGTAATTTATTTATCAGTTAATGAGATTTTGGATCAGTAAGGGAATTCACATGTTTATTTGAAAATAGTCAAGATGATCATAATTTTTGAATCAGGTTGGATGTTAATGTAAGCTTAAGAAATAATTTGAAATCTAAGGATTTTTGGATCACTCTATCATTGAGTAGATGGAAAATACAAAATATGGAGGGATGATCAATCTACCCAAGTGAGAGTGTCCTACAAGAGATTTCCAAGAATGACAAGAAAATGAAACAAGTAGAAGGGAGAGACAACTATGTTAAATGATAAGGAAATCAAGGCCTAGTGAAGACCCATATCTGTGAATAAAAGTGAGTATCCATGGGGATTCCTTTCTCATCAATCAACATCAATGAAAACAAGATGGTTTTCAAGTGATATAAATCATTGACCAAGAATTCAATGGGAAAGTATGAGCTTTAAATATTCTTGAAAAAATGGTTTACTAGTGAAGCATCATAGCAATAAATTATAAGAATGGTTTAGAAAGATGATTCCAATGGCACAAATGGTGCATCAATAGAAATCAAGATGAAGGGAGGAACTACAAGGAGAAGGTCCTATAGTTATCCCTCCCACCAGGTCAAGCATGGAAACCTAGTGTTAAGAGGGCATGCTACCCCCTGTTATGGGTATAGGTGAGCATGATTCCCCCTGCCCCTTTCCATGGGAACGAGAAACATGGTTCAGATACGCTTCATCCAAAGAGGTGGATGGAAGACTAGTGGAAAAAGGTGCCACCAATCTTGATATTGATGATACATGAGGCAATCAGTGAGTGTTGTGATGTAAATTTGTAGAGAATTGGAGTTTCTCAAACTATTTTGATCCCATGGAATGTGATAGATAGATAATTCGCAAGGAATTCTCACTAGTATGCACTTTAGGGGGACCAATCTCAATGGTGGGTTGAAAATTAGTCATAGGTGTTGGATATGTCTGATGAACAGAATCCAACTGGCACAAGATCTCAAGAGAATCTCGATACTTGGGTATACAGGGACAATTATGAGAATAATGTCCATGAGTGTTGCACAAAGCACAAGGGTGATTGGTGCGCAAGGACTTAATATGCTTGGTCAAATACTTGGGAAGAGAGACTTCAATAGTGGGTATGGAGGAATCAAGTTCTAATTCTTTGTCATTGTAAAGTTCCTTAAGCTCGGGTAGCCTTAGACAATTGAAGGTAGTGTGTCCAATGATACTGCATATGGAACATGGTGGTATGGGCCTAGATGCAATGGTCTAGGTGGCCATGTGTAACACACCCAAACCCTAGATACCCCTTCTAGGGATGGGGCATCAAGTTTTTGTCTTTCCTAACTCTCTCAAATCCTAATTCCTGGATCTCCATTGGGTATTGCTCTCCAAGATATTTCTAACGGTCGCCACCGCACTAAAATATGAGCTCTAGTATGCAATTTATTTCCTCCTGAAGTTACCAGGGCGATTATTAGTTGGGGTCCTCGGCGATCGGTGTTTACCGCCCTTTTTCTCACTCCCTGAAGTCCCAAAATCTTTCCATGTGGCCTTGGCCTTTCATCAATCGACATTCAGTGTTTTGCATCGAACGTTCCCTTTTTGGGGTTCAACGTTAGACAATATGCAACCGACGTCCTTCATTTTCAGCATTTCGGAAATCAAATATCGTCATTGAATGTTCATCGTTCCACAATCGGCGATCGGCATTGAACATTCCTTTACAATGCTTTGTCCAAATATTCTAAACTCCCAAAATTTTCCAGACTCACGGAGTCCCAGACACATCACCAACCACGTTGTCCAGGCGGGCGCAAACCAAAAGCTGACACATAGCGAGGGTCAGGGGTGACATGTGTCGTCATTAGGGGGTGACACTTTCATGATCTAGTAGGCATAAAGGGTCTATGAATCGGCCATATATGGGTGACACATGGCATATGGTTCCACATGATCCTGGTGGATATGGTGGCCACCCACCTATTCCAACTGGCTCCTTGTGTCCATTTTCGCTCAGCACGTCTTTTTGTATTGCTTTATAATTGTGAGTTCTGCACTTCTGGGGCTGTGTGAATCCTCACACATTTTCCAGGTGGATACAGGTGGCCTCTTGCCTAATCCAACTAGATTATTTTGTATGTTTTCATGTCAGCACATCTTGTTGTACTTTCAGGGTTGTTTTGGGGCCCTAAACATTGTTTTTTTGGCTCTCCATACTGATACTATAGACAAAGTCAGAGTCTGATGGTGGAATGTGTAGTTCTTTGAAATAACTTTCCAATGGGCTATCACGCGCCTAAAACAGAGGTCGTATGCAAAATTGATGACCCTAGGAAGTTGAGGTACCAAATTACAACAACTTACCCATAGGGCCTACATGACTTTTGGTGTTTCACCTTCTAGGGTTAGGTTTTTGGATTTCTAGGGTTTCGAAATTCATGAGTAATATGAAAAGGGCCTATGGAGCCTCATTTTAATCCATTATGCTCAGACGTATGTGCGTAGCATCCACATCTCTTCTCAGAGATAGATACCACCATTCGAGCAAGTTTCAGTTCTGCAGTTTTACAGTTTCATCCTATGTCATTATTTAATAGAAGATATTGTTCACTGTATATTTGTGTTATTCTTCCTATCTCTGTGTTTATTTTATTCAATTTGTTAATCATTTCATTCCTCTCCTAAATCCGGATCAGTGGTATCAAAGTGGTCTTCTCTTCATTTATTTTTCTTCATGCATGTCCGCAACAAGGTCCAGGTACAAGAAGTTGGGACTCAAACCCATCGAGCCATTACCAGATCGATCGCATCGAGCCTGATAAAAACCCATGGGAGACAAAAAGAAAGATGATGGAGTAGGATATACTATTAAAATGGTCCTCGAGGAATCCCTCGTGCAACAAAGGAACAAAATGATGGAAAAATTCATGCAGATCCTTTGAGGGTTTCCCACGGGAGAAGCATCTTCATCAAGAGGACATGCAACCCCCTTCAAGGTACGGGTAAATTTTGATATTCCATTATTTGAAGGACTGATAGATGCGAATGTTGTAGATAAATGGTTGAATCTTCTCGAAGGATATTTTTCGGTCCGTAATTTTTCCGATGGGGAAAAGATCACTTTTGCACTCCTCAAGGTCATTCCCCATGTGAAAGACTAGTGGGATACTTACTCTGAGTAAAGGGTTGTGGAGAAATCTATAATTTTTGTGGTGGCCCCTACATGGGATTCCTTTCAAGATGTTATTAAATAACAGTACTACCCTATTGGAAGCTACGAGGACCAGTACACCAGATGGACCACCCTACGTCAAGAAAGGGACCAGACAGTACCAGACTTCACCAATATTTTCCATACCCTACGTACCAAATTGGGTATCAAATATTTTGAGCGTCATCTAGTGCTCAAATACTGCATATGTTTGCATCGATACATTCAAACAAAAATGGAGTTCCTGGACATCACCTCATTGGGCACAGCTTATAGATACGTTGTCAATATCGATCAGAAATTTAAGCAGAAATGACGAGAGTTTGGATCTCTAAACCCCTCACAGTCGAAGTCAGACAAAGCCAGCCTAAACCCACACAGCAAGGGACCAAGTCAATATGGCCTCCCTCAGGAAAATCTGTCCAAGCCACAACACAAGAAAGGTAACGAAAATATGAAGAAGGACGTGGGAAAATGGTGTGAGTACCATATAAGTCCTTGGCACAACACCAACGAATGTCACTCCAAGCAGTCCCTTGTGGTCAAGCTAAAGGCTTCTGAGTCAGAGGTATATTCTGATGCCAAGTCAAATCATGAAGGAGGGAAGCAGATTATCGATGTTGAACTGAGTGTCGCGGTCACTACCACCAAATTCCGGCCAAGTGAACCAGAAGAACCAGAGGAAGGGGAACACCTCTTTCACTCACAGATGTGGATCAAGAGGGATATGATTCATTTCATTGTCAACAGCGGTATTTAGAAGAACCTGATTTTAGTAGAGTTCGTCAAGCGCTTGGACCTATCAACGACACCACACCCACAACCCTACACCATTGACTGGCTTTGTCAAGGAATAGATCTTTGCGTCACCCAGCAATGTTGTCTGCCCTACGACATCAAGCCTTTCAAAGATGAGGTATTGTGTGATATTCCTCCCCTTGAATTTTGTGATGTTCTTTTAGGAAAACCATATTTGTGGAAGCATCATGTTGTGTATGGGTGTAGACCCTGCAGTGTTATTATTACTTTGGGTAGACAATTGTACAAGATCCCAGAGGTGGCACTACCTACTAATATTTCTTTAATCTCTGCTAAGCAATGTAGTAAGGTCATTTCACAGACCGGGAATTTCATCTTCTTTGTGATCCATGCTCACAGTAAGCAGAAGGTCTCTTCCACATCCATGGCCTCTACACAACGCCTCTCTTTGCAGCAGAAGGAAGTGGATGGGATCGTGGAAGAATACAAACACATATTTGCCTCACCTACAGGGGTATCGACACACTGCCAAGTCAAGCATCCCATTTATCTAACCCCCAATGCACATCTACCTAATGGGCCATTCTATCAGTGCTCGCTGATGGAGAATGAAAAAATATGGCATCAGATCTAAGAGATTCTTCAAAAGGGGTGCATCATACTGAGATCCTCCCCTTGCGGAAGCCCAATTGTACTGGTGTAGAAGAAGGATGGGACTTGGAGACTATGCATTGATTACAGAGCCTTAAACAAAATCACAGTCAGGAACCACTACCCCATTCCCAGGATTGATGACCTTATTGACCAACTCAAGGGGGAAAAGTTATTCGGCAAGATTAACCGAAAGTCTGGCTACCACTAGGTTCCCATCGAACCAACTGATGTCTAGAAGACGGCCTTCAAGTCTAAAGAAGGTCTTTACGAATGGATAGTCATGACCTTTGGCTTAACAAATGCACCAGCCACTTTCATGAGGTTGATGAATAATGTATTGAGACCCTTCACCAAATCCTTTGTGGTAGTATATTTGGATGACATCCTCATCTTCAGTAGAATGTGGGAGGATCACATGCGCCATATTTAGTAGGTTTTGAGCACTCTGTGGGAGAACAATCTTTATGCCAACTTAGAAAAATGCTCTTTTGGCATGAACAGGGTCCAATACCTAGGCCACTCACCACTGTGCTCCAGTCCTATGGACATGAAGCATCGGAGTGGCCCCAACTTTATCAGCAAGATCTGAACTTCGCCACCACATATCAGCTCTTGGGTACAAGTGCCACTATCATTGATTTTCAATTCAGGATAGAATCTTATGCCACCTGGGCCATATCTGTGTTCCTACAAGCGAGCGTGAAAAGTTGATTTGGGAATCACACTACAGTCGGGTGGCAGGAAATTTTGGCGCAGAGAAAATTGTGGTCGTTCTTCAGAAACTTTTTTATTAGCCAAAACTTTGATAGTACGTTAGCAAGTATATCATATCTTGCACTGCCTATGCCATTTCCAAGCCATCCATCAATAAGAAAGGCTTATACACCCCTCTTCATATTCCCGAGAAGTCATGGGAATCCATCTCAATGGATTACATGTTTGTTTTCCGTCCACCAAGCACAGGAATGATTGTATGTTTGTGTTCGTTGATTTGTTTTTGAAGATGGCCATCCTCACAGCCTGTAAGAAGAATTCCACAACGACAGAGACTGCCAAGCTCTTTTTTGAACGAGTTTGGATCAACTTTGGGATACTACAGACCATCATCTCCGATCGAGACAACAGGTTCCTCAGCACCTTTTGGTCGAGTCTCTGGTCTCTGTTGGACACCAAGCTCACAAAATCCACTTCTTTCCACCCCCAAGCCGATGGCCAAACCGAGGTCATCAATCGGATGATTGTGCACATCATGTGCATGTACAATTATAAGAAATCACATACATGGGACGAGAGTCTTCCATATGTCCAACACAGCTACAACACGGATCTCCATAGTTCCATCGGCCATAGCCCATTTCAGGTGGGTTTGGGATTCCAACCCTTGGGACCCATTGATGTTGCACTTCCTCTTGCCACCACAGAGACAAACTCTTCCCCTAATCAGTATGAAATTGACAAAGCCACCAGATTCATTGAGCGGATTCATCACATCCACCAATGGGTCCAGGAGATTTTGCAGAAATCCAATGTTAAGTACAAGCAGCGCCATGATCAACACAGGGTACCATACCAGTTTTAGGTTGGCGACAAAGTCTGGTTACATTCGCAGAAGGAGCATTTCATTGGGCCCCATCGAAACCTTCACCCACTCCGTTATGGGCCTTACACTATCACCAAGGTTGTGGGTAGCAATGCTTTTGAGCTCAACACTCCACCCTTCCTTGGTCTGCATCCAGTATTCAATGTGGACCTATTTCGACCATATTTTCCACCGTTATTGGACACCTATGAGATTTCATAAAATATGACGCCAACATATCTGAACCCTGACTGCATGGATCAAGAATCCACCGATCATATTGTGGACACATAGGTCAAGGGAACTCACCAGTAGCGGATCCAACTTTATCAGGTTGTCAAGGCAGGGAAACTCCTACACCAAGGAAAGTGGCTCACCCGGGTACAAATCCAGCAGAAGTTTCCTCACATGATGGGGAAACTAAACACAATGTATACCATTGCTTCCTAAGGGGGGAGGATTGATCCAGGTGGATATTGATGGCCACCCACCTATTCCAACTGGCTCCTCGTGTTCGTTTCTTTCCAGCACGTCTTTATGTATTGCTTTATAATTGTGAGCTCTACACTTCTAGGGATGTTTGAAGCCTCACACATTTCTAGGTGGATACAGGTGGCCTCTTGCCTAATCCAACTAGATTATTTTGTATGTTTTCATTTCAGCACATCTTGTTGTACTTTCAGGGTTGTTTTGGGCCCTAAACATTTATTTTTGGCTCTCCATAGCCAAACTGTAGACAGAGTTAGATTCTAATGGTCGAATATGTATTTCTAGGAAAGACCTTTCCAACGGGCTATCACTCACCTAAAACGGAGTTTGTATGAAAAATTTATGACCCTAGGAAGTTGAGGTACCAAATTACACAAACTTACCCATAGGGCCCACATGTCTTTTGGAATTTCACCTTCTAGGGTTAGGTTTTTGGATGTCTAGGGTTTTTGCATTCATGAGTAATATGAAAAGGGCCTATGGATCCTCATTGTAATTTATTCTGCTCATACAGATGCATGTAGCATCCACATCCCTTCTCAGAGATAGCTACCACCATTCGAGCAAGTTTCAGTTCTGCAGTTTTACAGTTTCAGCCTATGTCATTATTTAATAGAAGATATTGTTCACTGGATATTTATGTTATTCTTCCTATCTCTGTGTTTATTGTATTTAGTCTATTAATCATTTCGTTCTGCTCCTAAATCCAGATCACCACATCACCTTGAATGATTTCAAGATGCTACATCATCTTGGACTGATAGTTTCCCATCCCTTCGATCTCATGGTCAGTAAGAGTCAACATAGATCCATAGATCTACGGATCCTGTTACTATGACACTCCAGACTTCAGAGCTTACTGAATCCTCACCTCGAAAATTCCTTGAAGAGCCCAGTCTATAGACTTTTGGATCTAATGCCACTTTTCCTATATCTATCAATAGTCCATATTACTTCGTCATTCGCGACTTCAGAGGTTTTCACACCTTGAAAAATCTTGGCCAAGTTCCTCTGGAGTACTAAGTCTCCAGACTATAGGATCGCTTGCCACGTACCCTCTCATCCAAAAACCCTAATTCGATGGTCATCATTTGATAGAGGACCAGTAGGGTGCATGTGTCACTCCATGACGCATTCCCAGTTGGTTGGGCAATCGAGGGTGGGTTCCCTAGATCGACGGTTGAGAGGGATCCTGAAGGATCCGAGGATTGATGGTCCATGTCACTTCGTAATTTCAACTTCCTCTCTAGACCATGTCGGATCTATCGCCATGTGTACCTATATTTCACAGCCAGGATTTACTCCAACTTGCAGAGCTCCAGGGAAAACTATCGCTTCCCCATACCGTTGAATACACGAACTTTCAGATAGTCGTTGATCTGTGGACATGTGTCCCTCCACTTTCAATGGTCCCAATGAACATCACAACTCCAACATTCAGGAGTTTTAGCGCTAGAACACTCCTATTCTCCCAAAGTAACACTTCGTTGAAGCACTTAATGTTACCCTTCCTATGTCCGATCTAACAGCTGAGAGAGATCTCCACTAGATCCCTAGATCTATGGCCCTCATCAATTCACAACTACGGACTTCAACTATTTTCGAGGGTTGTGGAGTCGTAAGTTCCAAAGTCCCAAAGTCAAAAGGGATAGCTCCTTTCGGGCTAGTGCATGGTTCCCAAGCCCTGGTCATATGGACCCTCTAATGAGTCTCAGGTTGTAATATCGACTCTTAGCTGAGATTTTCTTAAGGTCGTGGGCACAAGCCTGTGGTATCTTAAGCTACTTTTTTAAAGGAAGCACCCTCCACTCACAGAAATTAGGTTCTAACATAGAGAAAGGCACCTTCGAAGGATCAACAGGCCCGTAGCAGTCCGGTGGAGTCTGCCCCAACTCTAGTACTCTGAAGTTGATCCCTGGGGAGAATACCTTGAGGATTTTCCAACCAGCCCAGAGGCCACACTAGTCATCTTATAGCCATTCAAAGGAAACATTTTACAAAAGAACATTAATCATTTTCATTATAATTCAAACACTACAAATCTTATTCACAGAACCACACATTCGATCATGCATTTCAATTCAAGTGTGCAGGGTAAACAAAGTAATTATGTATTACATTTGCAGCCAACCAACTCATTGTGGGTGTTTTCCTTTCCACCGAACCATAGGCTCAGAGGAATTCATTCTTATCACTCTAGCCACCACCGTTCCAAGCCATGATATCACTAGGGAACTATGTCATTTCTAAAATACCTTCTCTCTGTCACATCATCCCTGTGAAGTTTATCAGATGCTTCGCCAACATCAAGCTCGCAACCTTCCTCTTTTATTCTGCATAACCATGTCGCATGTTCCCCTATGTGCATGCGTTCTTGTCTGGTGTCTCTCTTCCTCTCTACAGAGCCCCATGAACGCCCTCTCCCTCAGGTGGTATTATCCTTGTCTCTATTTTATGTATATCCTTTCCCAAGATGGTCCTCGACCTATCTTGTTCTTTCTGTCAAAAGGAAACTTGGGTCAGCCTGGTTTTCCAAACCCTACGGTACTTTGGGCTCACATCCTTTAGTCATCCCATGCTTCTATTCATGTGTGTGGTTGATTATACAAACACCAGTCCTTCCTTCAATAATTGATTCCTCTCCTTGGGATCTGAATGAGGTTTATTAGCTCAACAAAGGGAATTTGGGTCATTTGAACTAATGAACCCTCTCCACAGTTTCTGCATTCTTTCCTCTAGTGATACCATGGCCATTACTTCAAGGCTTTACCCCCATAGTCCGTCATTAGAAAATCTAAATAATACATTTACATCGTTCCCATGTCGTAGCATGGTGATCATAATTAATGATTAATTACAATATGGGGAAAATAGGGGTATTACAATCCTCTCCTCTTTAAAAGGAACACCGTCCTTGATGTTCTTTCTCAACAACACATGTCATGCCTTTGTCATTCAGCTGCTTCAGAAATCTTGACCCTCTTCCTGGGTCAAGTTGTTTCAGACTCTTGGCCTTTCTCACTTGTCTTCAATAATCTTGAACAACAAGCATATTAATCATAACTTTCATGCGTAAACATTTTATTGTTGCATAAAATTCAAGAAAATTTCATAACTTAGCACAATACTCATATGTCCAGTTCGTGGATTCGTATCCACATGGTTGCCTAGTTTTCTTGGCTCACATTTTTTCCTGGACATACCCATTTTGTGCATGTTCCCAATCAATAGTTTATATGAATTATCAAAGTCTCCTCTTCCTTGCAGTCACTCACCTTCCAGACCCAGGCTCAAGCATCCCCTTCTCTGCTATATAGTTCCTTGGGCGATCGATATTTCCTTGCCAAGGATTTCTCACACAAGAATAATTTCAAATACTTCATTGATCCTTACAGTCGAGGCATCCCTCAGAATTTCTCTACCGAGGCGTCCCTCCAGATTGTGTTGCCACAACACAACATATTCTAGGTGATCATGGGTTACCACAGGGTTCTCCTACCCCAATCAGTAGCCTTTTTCATGTTTTCCATCTTGACAACCTTCATATGTCCTCCCTAGACATATATTTTTCATATCACCTGTATCATAGGTATACAAAATTATGAGAAATTATCTTCAATTTCAAATTCAGAATTTTCTTGCAAATCTGTTACCCACGTATTTCGACATTCCCCATTTATTTTCATATTTTTTCCTCACATGAACCAGATTCACAAGTATGGGACTTTCCTTCCCATAGCAGTTTATCTCATCAGGCAATTGGTCTTCCTTATGGGCTTACAACACTGCCATATCCAAGACCCTTTTCCCCCTACAACTTCAACATTCCTCAACTAAACAAATTGTTAGTTTTCATGCACATTATATTTTCAAACGATGCATACTAACAGTCCAATTCATTTTCATATATTCAAGGGTACAAAGAAAAAATGGAAATATTATTATTTATGTAAGCATCCTTTCAACTTACTAAATTTTTTGAATACAATTCAAATATTAAATAACTTTAATAAATGTGCCAATATTCATGGCCACATTCATACCCAATGCACCCTCGCATTGATATTCAAGCTGCCACACTTGGTGAAAAGCACCTTGCTATGGTGTGTTGCATTTTAACCAAACTCTTCACCATATGTCTTATTCCTTCTCGTTCACTCTTACAGCAGGACTATGCTTCCCACTAGAGGTTGATCACGATCCCAAACCAGCGCAGATGAAACTAAATGTTTCTCTTAAATGCACCCAATCATTCTTCCTTCATTAGTAACCAGGGTGCCAACAATAATGGCCACCCAATTTTATCTTTTCTTTAACACCTATATAATGTAAGTAAAATATTTGAAGGCCCTCCTTCCTCAATGGAAAATTCGTTGTCTGTCGTTTATGAAAACCTCCATTTCCTTGAAGCAATTCCATGCAATGTGCTTACTATGAGCATCCTTATTCCCCAATCTCCATAGATTAGTCATTGTACCCATGGTAATATTTACTCATTCATTTTCTTGCAATGATTTTAACTCATCCTTGACTGGCATAGACTTCCTCTCTTTATTGTTCAGATTCTTCCTTTCTGAATCTTACCCTGCTTGGGTAGCAATGGCATACAACAACCACTCAAAATTATTTGCATATCATTAGGATAATGAAATATTCTTAGAAGGGATTCATACCAATTCCCTTCATACCTCACACCACATAGGTATGAACATTCTTATACCAGCTCTGGCTGCTAGCACCCTCTCGGATATTACCTCATCACTGGTGCTTTGTGGGGACTTTTAAATTCCCTTCAACAATATTTTAACAACAACCTCCTCATAGTTATCCTTTTCTTGAGGTTGTCCATCATTGGTAACTATCTTTCTCAACATCTCCAATTCATATCTACCCATTTCATCCATCATGAATATACATTAGTTGTTAGGTAAAATAAAAATGCATGTATCATAGCATTTTAGTCAATAAAACATTTTCAGATATGTCCTAGTATATCTTTATGCACTTCATTACATTATTCTTAATGTTTTCATGAGTGCAACACAACAACTCTCAATTGTTTATATGGTCATACAACCATCATCGCTATGGTGTCAAACATTTACCTTTCATCAGCACACCAGTTTCGCATGCTAGAGAACACATAATATACAACAAGAAAGGATTTAAGAGCTCTTCCCTTTTGCAACTCCTTCTACACATCCTGGGACTTTCAGTCCAACTGGGCTATTTTCCAAGGCCTTACTTCCTTTGCTTGATATGTCTTCAACCAAGCCTATTCATTCAAACTTACTTACTTACTTATTCTCCTTTATATAGTTGTACTTGTTCTTCATAGTTGTTGATCTAAGACCTGTAATTTTGTTAAACAATCCCGAGTCCTTAGGGTGAGAAAAGTGTTCCTCCTTTTCTCCTTCATTGCTTATGCAGACTACTTTTTATTGTGATCGTTCTTCTCTTTTCGTTGAGAATCCTTGGTTAGGCTCACCATAACTCTTAGGATACATTAGCATGATTTAATAAAAAAACTTTTGTTCATAATGAGGCATGACCCTATGCACACTGCACATTACCATTCAGTTATCAGAATGGTCTACTCTCATGCGTTATTTTTCTACTCATATATTTTATTTTAGAATGTAATCCAAGATTCTTATATAAATAGGCTTGTATCCCACTACTCAATTCTCAGCAGTCATTAAGGTTGTGACTTCATTCTTCTGATAAAGTCTTCACATAGTTCCTCCACAGGGAACTCCTTCAACATGCAACTTCCTTATTGCATATCCTTCTCTATATGTGATGGCCTCAACCTTGAATTAGCTTCGGTTGTTTACCAAATATTCCATAAGGAATATAAACATGCATCTTTTTTATGCATTCAAATTATTTTTCCACACATATTCCTTGTTTTTCTAACTTACATCCATGATGCACTTAACCACATGCATAATCATAAATCATTTAACTTATGATTGTTCACAATTGTTCTCATGTAGTCCTCAAAGGCTTAATCATGTTGTGTTTTGTCATGACAACAGAGCATCCTTGCTCATTTACTCTATCATCTATTTATACTATCATTTCCTAAGGGAATGGAACACAGTCCCCTCAAGCCATCATTCAAACCCAATATTTCATGACTCCTCAGAATAGATTTTGCCATGCATTCATGGTATTCATCCAATCTTGGCAAGTATAATTCTTTCATAACATATCACTCATCAAGGAAGCCATAGTGTGCCTTTAGTATACATATATTCTTACATTATGCATGTGCATAACTTGCACATTTAATAGCATTCATACCTAGTTGGGATTAATATTGGTCTTCCTATCAAGAAGCTTCACAATGCATTAAATCCATACACGGAAGCCTATACACACCTATCCCAAACATACATCATGCAAGATCATTTCTTGCATGATTTCCATGTCATACATGCACATGGACACATCAAACTTCCATATCCTTCTCCCAAGGATATTACTAGCATTCTCAGGACAAGTTCCATAGAGATACTCAACACTGATCTTTCATCTCGCTCGGGAGCTTGCAGTCATTCTCATTCTATCCACGTGGCCATTTTAATAGACATAATCATAACTATGTCTCTCTTTTTGTATAACAACAACCAACAATAAATTTATCTTGCCTCTGGTGTTATAAGATGACTCAACAACCCGAAAATATTATCTGGGAAAAACCAACAATTCCCCAAGGCAACAAGACAGCTTATCAAGCTTCTCTTTCATGCCTCAAACCATTCTTGGTCAACAAATTTCTACAAGGGAATATTTTCCTAAACTCCCTCTTACATCTATCTAAGTATACCAAGCTATTTCCATATGGTTATCATCCACCTCTAGATATCAATCTAACCCATTAGGCTTCTAGAAGTGCCCCAACACTTCCTTTACCACATTCAGGATCAACATTTAATCAACCATTTTACCTTATTTATAATAAATTTTAATGTCCAATAACATTTGGACTATTCCCTTAAAACCTAGATACAATTTCAAATTATGTTACTTACTAAGTATTCTAGTTCATAATTATAGGGTATCTTTAGGTCATAATCAATCTTAACCATTATACCTAGAATTCTTCCTTTTGTTCAGCAACATTCAAGGACGGAGGTCACTCTCCTCCTCCCACAAGAATTATGGCAGACTAGTTTCCTATCCACCAAGCAAGGGAGGCTACTGTGATTTCTCACTCAATCACTTTGTATATCTATAGATTTGTTTATTAGCTTGATTAGAAAAAACCTACCCATGAATTCTTGTACCTAGAAAAAAAATTTGTTTCTCAGTTCCCTTCGAAACCCAAGAGTTGTGCATGCTCTCCCTTTTCAGTGAATGGTCACTAGACTCATTCCTTTGATCATGAGGGGGTTATACACATATATCAGGTTTAATCCTTCATTAAATTAGTAATTATTACTGCTACGGATCCTTTCAATCCCTTCACATCCAAGTCTTGTTGTTAGTTCCCATCGGCATAATCCCACTCCTGTAGGATCGGTTATCATTTCCCCAAGAAATGATAGGCTTCCTTTGCCACATGCTAACATGATTCAATCTCGTTGAGTAAAATCCCAACTGAATTTTAATATACATCCTTCAATGAACTTGTGTAGATAACTTCCATACGATAGTGGTACTCTCAGCATGCCCATGTTAGCCTAGCCTTTTGACTGTTCTCTGGCCTATCCAAGCCTGTGTCTGAATCATGCTCTGCTAGATAGGGTAGGGTAGTACGCCCTCTCCCTTAAAAAATTTCTAATACTATTTTTATGTGATTCGTGCATGAGCCCAATCAAGACAAGTGTTGTTTCCATGCTCTGATACCAATTTGTAACACACCCAACCCCTAAATACCACTTCTAGGGATGGGGCATCAAGTTTTTGTCTTTCCTAACTCTCTCAAATCCTACTTCTAGGATCTCCATTGTCTATTGCTCGCCACAATATTTCTAACAATCGCCACTGCACTTAAATCTGAGCTTTGTTCTTTAAATTATTGCCTCCCAAAGTTACCATGCCGATTATTAGTTGGGGTCTTCGAAGATTGACGTTGAGCTCCCTTTTTCTCACTCCCCGGAGTCCCAAAATCTTGCCACGTGCCCTTGGCCTTTCAGCGATCGTCGTTCGACATTTTGCGTTGACCATCCTATTTTTGGCGTTCGACATTCGACAATCAGCAACCGATGTCCTTCATTTTCGATGTTTCGGCCATCGACGATCATCATTGAACTTTCGACGTTCTACGATCAACGATCATCGTTGAACATTCATTTACCATGCTATGTCCAAATCTTCTGAAATCCCAAAATTATCCTGACTCCTGGAGTCCTGGACATGTCGCCAACCACATTGGCCAGGCAAGCACGAACCAAAAGATGACACGCGGCAAGGGATAGGGGTGACACGTTTCCTCATTGGGGGGATGACACATGTCCTCATTGGGGGGTGACACATGTCATGCTCTAATAGTAATAAAGGGTTTGTGAATTGACCATATTTGGGTGACATGTGGCACGTGTAATATGGTTCCATGTCACCTTGAATTATGTCAGTATGCCACGTCATCTTCGACTGATAGTTTCCCATACCTTCGATCTCATAGTCAGTAAGATTCCATGTATATCCATAGATCTATGGGTCTCATTACTTCACGGCTCTGGACTTTGGATCTTACCAAATCCTCACCTAGCAAATTCCCTGAAGAACCTAGTCTTCGAAATCTCGGATCTAACACCACATGTCCTCTACCTATCAATGGTCCAGATTACTTCACCGTTCATGATTTCGAGGGTTTCCACACCTTGAAAACTATTGGCCAAGTTCCTTCGAAGTACTAAGTCTCCTAACTATAGGATCGCTTTCCACGTACCCTCTCATCCAATGGCCCTAATTCGACATTCATCATTTGATAGGGGACCAGTAGGGGCCATGTGTCGCTCCACAACACGCTCCCGATTGGTTGGGATGTCGAGGGTGGGTTCCCTAGATAGACGACTAAGAGGCATCCTAAAGGATCTGAGGATTGATGGTCCACGTCACTTCGAAATTTCAACATTCATAATTTCGACATGTATCTTTCGGCTTCCTCTCCTGACCATGTTGGATCTATCGCCACTTGTACCTAGAATTCACGACCAGAATTTTCTCCGACTTGTAGAGCTCCCAGGAAAAATATTGCGTTCCTATACCATCGAATATGTGAACTTCCGGATAGTCGTTGATCTATGGACACATGTCCCTCCACTTTCAACAGTCCCGATTAACTTCGCGACTCCAACATTCAGGAGTTTGAACGCTAGACCACTCATATTCTTCCGAAGTATCCCTTTGTCAAAGAACTTAACGCTACCCTTTCTAAGTCTGATCTAACGATTGAGAGAGATCTCCAATGGATCCCTAGATCTACGACCCTCATCAATTTGCAAATCTGGACTTCAACTATTTTCGATGGTTGTGAATTCGTAAGTTATGAAGTCCCGAAGCTAGAAGGGATAGATCCTTTCGGTCTAGAAAAGGTTTCCCAGACCCTGGTCATATGGACCCTCTAATGAGTCCTGAGTTGTAAGATCGAATCTTAGTCAATATTTGGTTAAGTTTGTGGGCACGATCCTATGGTCTCTTAGGCTATTGGTTTGAAGGAAGTTCCCTCCACTCACAAAACTTAGGTTCTAACACAAGGAAATGCACCTTCGAAGGATCAACAGGATTGTAGCAGTCTAGTGGAGTCTAACCCTACTCTAGCACTATGAAGTTGATCCCTGGGGAGAATACCTTGAGGATTTCCCAACCAGTCCAGAGGCCACACTGATCATCTTATAACCATTCAAAGGAAATAGTTTACAGAAGAACATTAAGCATTTTCATTATAATTCAAACACTACAAATCTTAGTCATAGACACAGACATTCGATCATGCATTTCAATTCAAGTGTGCAGGGTAAATGAAGTACTTATCTATTACAGTTTCAGCCAACCAACTGACTGTGGGTGTTCTCCTTTCCACCCAACCATATGCTTAGAGGCATTCATTCTTATCACTCTGGCCACCCACGTGCCAAGCCATGATATCACTAGGGAACTATGCCATTTCTCAGAGACCTTCTCTCTATCACAACATCCCTGTGAGTTTTATCAAATGCTTCACCATAATCAAGCTTGCAACCTTCCTATTTTCTTCTGCATAACTAGGTCATGTGTTTCCCTGTGTGCATGGGTTATTTTATGGTGTCTCTTCTACTCTCTGCAGAGCATCATGTGTGCCCTCTCCCTCTAGTGGTCTTCTCCTTGTCTCTATTTTTTATATATCATTTCCCAAGATGGTCATTGACCTATCATGTTCCTTCTATCAAAAGGAAACTTAGGTCATCCTGGTCCGCCAAACCCTGCGATACTTCAAACTGACATCCTTTAGTCATCCCATGCTTCCATTCATGGGGGTGGTTGATTATCCAACCACCAGTCCTTCCTTCATTAACCGATACCTCTCCTTGGGATCTGGATGAGGCTTATTATCTCAGCAAAGGGAATTTGGGTCATTTGAACTAATGAACCCTCTCCACAACTTCTTCATTATTTCCTATAGTGATATCATGGCCAGTACTTCAAGGCTTTACCCCCACAGTCAGACATTGGTAAATCTAAATAATACATTTACATTGTTCCCATGTCATAGTATGGTGATCATAATTAATGATTAATTACAAGCTGTGGAAAACAGGGGTATTATACCATGGCTTATTTGGAAGAGTTGTTTCTCCCTTTGACTTTGACCTTACCCCCCTTGTCACCTACTTTTCCTTTTGTTGTTGGTGGACGTGAAGCCTACACAGGTCAAGATGGGACCTATGAAGGTTGAGGTGTAGGTTGTGAATGTGTCTGAAGAACACCAGTGTCCACATGTATAGGATTCATGGGGGTCAAATACAAATATGGTCTAGCCATAGAGCTTAGAAGTGAGGTGGGAAGTGGTTCCAAATACCACAATGGAATCTTGAGGGTAAGTGTTGGGCTATTTAATTGTTGTAATAAAGTCCCACATAAATGTCAACTAGATTCGTAAACTGATGAACTACAAACACAGTATGTGCAGGCAAATGACAGAAGTTTATCTTATCTTATCCCTCCAGGAGCAAGAGAAATAGGTAACCTATTGATCAAGCATGAACTAAAAAAAAGAAACCATTACTCCATAATGATACTCAATAACCAACTAAGAATCCAACTACTTAAATTATATTCTATGCATAAAAAGCAATCATATATTTATCAATGAGAAATAAAATGAAAACAAAATAGCAAATTCCCAAGCAGATGCCTATATCAGTCAACCTTATGGATCCATTCAAGTTTCCATGTAATCATGTTACTGACCTACCATCAGACTAATCCTCTTGAGAGTGTTTCTTAATGACTAATCATATTCTTAACCAAAGAGGCTTACTTCACAACAAGCAAGACAGACTACAAGGTGCTATTGCATTCTTACCCACACATGGTAACTCAGTATGAAGGGGAATGACTCTGAAATATTCTTTCCACAAAGCTTGACACTTCAATTAGTGGATGAAGCAACAAAATAACAATACTCTGTAAAAACTTACAACTATCAACAAGGAATGTGAACACACAGTTTACACTTTACTTAAAGCTAATACTCGAATGTAAACACACAGCATGCACTTCTATTAAACTAATATCTTGTCCTCTGAAATGTCATCTCTTTGTTGCTACAGTACCTATAGAGGTCACACCACACTCAGCAAGCAAATAACTCAAATCCCCAGATACAAAATCCCATTAATAACTTATGCCCTTAATACCACAGAGTCCAAAGATAGTAACTAATTCCTCTGCAGATACAATCCATTCTTTCAACGGTAAAAGAGTATTTAAATCTTATTAAGATGTGACCAAGTCATCACAAAGCTTCTATCTATTCTTAATATTAATCCTTCTTACCTTAGAATAAGCAATGAAGTATTTTCTCTTGAGCAGATGTAAGTTATGGAAGTTTCAGTGTGATCATACATCTCATTCCAGATCTTTAGAATTTACTCAATAAACCAGTCTTTGTTAATCCAAAGTCAATCTTGTATCTATCTCATTATAACCCCAAGTTGTCGCACACACAGTAGATGAGTTCAAGATCTTAGTCCATTCTATCCAGTGAATTAGGTGAGCGCTTAACTTATTCATCAAATGTGTGAAGCATTTAGATTAGATATTCGTGATTAAGTAAACTGCTAATAAATACTAGAATGAATGCAACCCCCAAGTGTCTATAGAAAAAGAGATTTATTTTGGTGAAATGCAAGCATGTACTCATTCGTTCACAATCCATCTGTCCATATGAAGGCTTTCCATCGTACTAAGGGAAATTTGATTTACAGCTTATGAGAAATCCCCAATGGATAAATAACACACAAAACTTGAGTAAAACTTATGATCTAAAGATCTCTCCACACCAATTCATTCAAAAACACAGCTACAGCAAAGTAGAGAGCAAGTAGTATACAAATAACTCAACTTACCAGGGGAGGTGGGCCCATGCCTTCCCAAGTAGTGAGCGAAAGCGATTCAGTAACTCATCAGGATTGTGAACAGGAATAAATCAAAACTCTAACTAATATCAAACAGAAATCCTTACTTTACTCACGGTATATCCATCACGATATATAAGAACAATAGATGGTTAACACGGCCTTTTATTATATTCAACAAAGGGTATGTATAGATCAGTCCTTTACATGGAGCGAATCCCCCCATATATATTCTGAGTATATCAGATTACATTGTTGTAACACCCTGTTTCCCCCAGTTTGTAAAAATAACTATACTGGCCAAGAATTGTGGCAAACTCAAAATGTGAATGTGTGATGTGAATGGACCTTGTGA
>SNQJ01S0094522.1:0-23901 GCA_010110895.2 Picea sitchensis | reverse complement strand
CCGAGAATCGTCTTATTTGCTTAGTTTCTCGTAATATTCTGGGAAGGCCCCTTGAGAGTACTCTTTTCCGAGAATTACCCCATAAACCTTGTAACCGTACTGAACCTTACCAGAGACATGATTAAGATCAGGGATAATTTCCCGAGAACCATCTGAGGGTTCATGCAATCTGGGTTTGGAACCCTTATGCAAGAAAGATTAGCTTTCTAAGGTCTCGGGGTCATGGGATCCTGAAGCTCCGAGAGTTTGAACTTCATGATTCAAGCTCAGAAGGGATAGCAAGATTCAAATATAGAAATAAAATACCTTATTTCTTGGTAAATGAACGATTGGAATCCTTTCGAGAATACCCCAAGCCTGTCAACACCGACGGATCTAGAGAAGGAGCGTAGGAGTTAACACCTCTCCCTTTCAGCCTTCGCAGATAGCGATGGGATCCTGGACTGTAGATCCCAGGGACCCATCGGAGATCTATAAGTCGTCGATCTTAACCTTTACTTAGGCGGGAGAGTGAACTCGACTAGGTCCCAAAAGTCCCGAAGACATCGGGACCGTCCATGTTGGAGGAGAGGTAACAGAGATCTGACCATTTCGCGTATCGAGGATTCATGAGTTTGGAGGTGGAAGACCAGGCTCTTGGAGTCACGAAGTCCCAAGTTGCAAGATTGCGATGTGATATGGGTTGTTGATCAAAGAGGAAGGATAGTCGTGGGATCTGACGTCTCGATACATCGCGTATCGGGGGTTCATGAGTTTGGAGGTGGAAGACCAAACCCTTGGAGTCGTGAAGTCCCGAATAGCGAGAAGTAGGAGCAACCATTGAGTCAGGACCTCCTCGCCATATCGCATATCGGGGTCTCCAAGGTTGAGGGGAATCAGTTTCAAATCTAGAAGTCCCGAGCTTGCGAGTTGCGAGAGCTTGCGCAACAGGTGGCACGTCCGCTTGGTGGGACCCACATGGTTGACAGGTGGTGTAACGATAAGATGCCCAAAGAGAGGGAGAAGTGGTGATAGGTGGTGGACACGTGTCATTTGAAATGGGAGTCAACATCCTGTTGACTTCTCGTACTTCAAGTTCTCATAAGAAAGGAGCACAAAGGCCCAACAACTCAAGTCACGAAGTTGTGAGTTCCGAGAAGCCCGGAAAGAGTCAAACCTTATCTGACTTTCGTGTCTCGGGGTTTTGTAAAAGAAGGGCCCAGAGGTTCAACCTTTCAACTCGCGAACTTGCAAGTTGCGAGCAAGGTTAGTAGTTAGCCCTAGCCAGTGGTCACGCATGGAGAGCGCTAATAAGGAGGGGCCATACCATATCAGAAACTCGGGTATCGGCGATTGGTGAAGAAAATTCAAGGGTCTTCGACTCACGACTCGTGATGTCGCAAGTTGTGAAAGGTGCCTGGTTTGTCTAGCTTATGGTCCTAACCCACGTTCACAGGGAGGTGAACATGGAAGAACTAGCCTGCGCTAGGCCCCAGTAGGACTTCGGGGATTCTGTCTCTTGAGGAAAATCAAAAATTTTATTATGCCGTAGTGGGTGTGTTACAGTTGCTTTCCCCTATTCTCGTGAACTCAGGGCCAAAAATTACTTAACAAAACTAGAATATCTTACTAACCACGATTTCCTCTATCTTAGGAAATCGTTTTAACCATCTTAGATATCATCCATGTGCTGAGTTCAGACCCCGATATGGTGTTGCGCTGGAATATTTTCTCATGGACTAATTTCGTGTAATAGAAGAATGTTGGGCACAGGGGAAATGGTCAACACCCATCACATTAACCATAAGAGAAATACCCATGTTTCTAACTCCATCCCGGGTGTGCACAACTAGGAGAATCCACAATCTTGGGTACCAAAATGCCTACGTGGGTACTGAAAGGCCATGAATAGTGCGGGAACAGTTGTTTCATTGAAAAGGTAAGTGTCTTTTTATCATTGGTAAACTATAGCTAAAAGATTCTAATTAATTTATCAACTTCAGAAAATATCGAAATAAACAACTTTTACCTCATGTTACAATCAGGATCTTTAGGAAAGGAAAAAGGTAATAATAGGAGGCAATAAGTTGGATTTCAATGCCTAGGTAGGGGATAAATGGCCAAAAGAGGTGTATGGTGAGTGACAAAATGGAAGCTCAACATTACCCCCACACCTAATTATTTGCATGTCCTCATGCAAAGATATCCCAAAAACTGTTCAAAATTGAAATACACCATCCCTTCAATCCTAAGAGAGTCCTGCAACATTTATCAGGATGTTGAGGCCTGAGTTATTTTTCTCCAACCTGTCGCTCCTCCTTGGTTGTTCTGGCTGAAGTATCTTATGCATATGCTTATTGATCTTCTTGGTTTCAGATTGAAGTTTCTCAATCTCTTCTTGAAACTTCTTACTCTGGCCCTTTAACTGTTGATTTTCTCTTTCAATACACCTATTTAGGACAGATAGCTCCATGACATCCTGCTCCAACTTTTTGAATTTTTTGCTTCTCTTCCTGAGCTTCTTTTCCAGGGGACTTTCACTAATAGATTCATCTATTAGAACGTTTGAACCCTCACAATCCTCAACTCCTTTCTTAGAAGGTCCGGGAATAATTATGATGGGAGTCTTTGGAGTTCTAGGTTGTTGTTTTTCTTTCCCAGTCTAATGCATATCCTTCAATATTTCATTATTACACCCTCCTTCTCTTGTGGGGGTGAACAATTGTGACTGTGACTCTACTAGCTCATTTGGCTCAGTAAAATCGTTTATCTGTGGCTCATTAGGGTCTGCAAATTCTGTACATGGATGGTACTGTTCCACAGGCTTTGGGCGCTTAGAAAGTTTGAAGATTTTTGAAATGGGCAAGGTTTCCTCACCATCACAATCAATAGGGATTGGGTCCTCATGTGTTGCAGCCTGTGGGTATACAGGGGATGGTCCAGCAATCTTTGGGGCTACTTGTTTTTCCATACGACGTGTGATCCTATGAACTGAAGGAATATCAATTGGTGGCTTAACTATCGTAGTATTCTTATCTAATTTTCCATTCATGGACCTTCCCTTTTCCTGTCATTTCTCCACTTCTCTCAGTCCTCCTTCCACCACCACATGTATTGTTTTCTTTCCCTTTTGTTTACTCAGATTGTTTGATTTCTTTACCAACACATGTACATTTTCTTTCGTATGTCGCTTTCCCAAGTCTCTCATCCCCTCTTTCATGGCCACAGGGATTTTTTCCCTTCTTTTTCATTTTCACAAGTCACTCATCCCCTCTTTCATTGCCACGGGGATATTTTCCCTTCTCTGTCATTTTCACAAAGTGCTCGGCCCCTCTTCCACCACCACAGAGGTTTGATCTATAAATGCATTGTTGCATAGGAACTAATCCCAGGTTTGATTTATTTTGCAGAGCTCAACTTCCACCAACAATTTAACTAACCCATGATGGTAGAGGCTACTTTGAGGGTTTCAACTATTCCTCTTTACCATCTTAGCCATTTTTTCTAAAATTTTGTGCAGATCGTATGGGAAATTTATCAGTTCCTTTGATTCAAAATGAAGAAAAATTTGAACATGATATTGGTATGTGAGGGCATACCTCCCCTCACAAGTTAAGTACTTCTGTAAAATTGCCAATGGTGCTTGCCACTCATCCATGATGTATTCCCTTGGAACTCCCTTTGCCCAGCTCATGTTTTGGAATTGTGCCTTTAGAAACTGGTTGCAAATTTTCGTGCCAAGCATCAATTTCTTGAACCAGTACTCTCCAGTCATGGGAAGGCCTATGACATTGGTTATAATTTCCTCTGTGACCTCTACTTCCAAATCCGCGACCCTAGCCAATCGTCCATCAAAGCTCTGTGTGAACTGAAGAGAAACCTGATCATTAAACCCCCGAAAATTGGTGAAAAAGAGATGTCAGCCTGCTTCCTTAAACAATTGCTTGCATTTATGATACTCAGGTACAGCTTCGAGCGCTCACCGAGAGACGGGTTCGTGGAGATCTACCACCATGCTGAAATATAGGTTTGGATGAGGGTTTTACTGAATTTGAATTGAGGAATACTTAAAGGGATGAAACGGATAAAGACACTCAAAGTAACGAAGAGGGTGTGATCTTGTGAATGTGGGTAATTGCTAGCAGAGTGGAAATTTTAGCATAGGTTGGCTATAGAACAATGGCGATCAAAGAAATGACTGTAGCTGCATCTGGAAACGTTGCGGTGCACCATTTATCTTTGTGATAGGGTGATATGAATCTGATTCATGGTAATGATGTCAAGGTGACTCAGTATGGGAATGATAATTCAAACTTATGCAAAGTAACGGGAATCATTCCAACGTTCTCGATTTACCTTACGAGAAGATCGATTATTAAAGTTCGTGGAGAAAGTGGAATTTTTGCATAAATGTCAACTGGTTGCATGAATTCATCACTCGTGGAATAAGGATAATACGTATGAGTGGGTAAAATCTCGGATGACATGGGTGAATAGGGGTATAGTTCGCACGACATGAATATAGGGGTGGACAATCATCGTACTGCACACATGAACTATGATTTTGGTGACCGCATAATACGTGAATGTCCCAAAATTGAAGGTTGGGTAATGAGGAAGGGTCAAATTAACATGAGAAGTTGTTAAAACGATATCCTTTGTTCCTAAAAAACCAAACAGAATCTTAAAGAAATCTTACCTCAAAAGTAAATACCCGTTTTAACTGTAAATGTAAAATTCTTGTGGATACCAGAAGAAATGATGATGGTGTTGGTGCTAGTGCCTCGTTCATGTTGTTGATGCTCAAGACTAAAAGAGGAAATCATACTCTGCCTCATGAAAGATTCTCTTTAAAATATGTTCATATTATTCCAGTACTTGTATTGTCATTCCTTTATAGGTGCGAGAATGTTGTTGAGCACCATTTTTTTTGGTGCTCTTAATCATGTCATTACTTCTCCCTGTGATTTACAAATATAGTGTTGAAAAGGTATCTTATACTAATTGAACTCAAAATTGGTTCAAAAAATATTTGAAACTTAAGGGATTCTGGACTTATTGGAAATACTGAAATCTGGAATCAAAAACTAAACGAAGAATAGAACTGTTGATGTCAAACTGTCATTGTGATGATGATGGAAATAATTGCAATGGAAGCGAAGAAATAGGGGGATGGATAGTTGGACTCAGACCATGTCCCAAGATTTGTATCGAGAAGCAAGTCTCCCTTTTTAGCATAAACCTACTAATAAGGCAGACAACCTCCTCTTTTTGAGACCATCTGAATTGTTGCAGTTGCCTTGTAACCAACTTCCTTTTTATTCATATTGATTGTCACAAATGGTCATCCATATCATAACTAGGTTGTCTTCACCACGACCTGAAATTCTGGAACAAATCCATCCATGTGAAATATGTTTTGTCGTCGAACATGGGTGGAATTGACTGGATTACCAGTCATTGATGAAAAATTTTAACCAATGCGAGACTGCTCACCTTTGATGATGATGAGATTCAAGGTTCCACTGGTACAACTTGTTGGGCATGAATTAATGTGTTGATGTCAAATGTCCTACAAGATCTGACAAACATGAGGCATTATTGAATCCCCACTATTGTCAATGAGGTAACTTGCCATTAATGTATGCAAGTCCCTAGGTACCATTCAAATATCTGACTTTATCCCCCAGGTGATGTGTTGATGTTGATGGAGGAAAAGTTGTCAGAAGGAGAGTCTTAATGCACCCCTCATCATATGACGCGAGAACAACGAAATGATTTGAAGAACATATAGTAAGGCATCAAAATTATAGACAAGAAAAAAATTTGGGGGCTCATCCACCAGCAAGTTGGTTTTCAAACAAGCCCTTATCTAACCACGTTAGTAAATTGATTTTCATGGATAGACTATATTTTTTTATTTTTATTTTTATTATTATTATTTTTATTTCTATTTTTTTTCTTATGTACATACATTCAGAAAGTTGAAAGAAAAGGTTCAGTCAGAGGTGGAAGAAGGGGAAGGAGACCCCCTTCCCACTACCTCCATTTCAGACTACTACAAAATATCACATACAAATTTATCCTTGGACGTTGGTTGATGATACAACCTCAGCCGATGGCCATTGACCACAAAAGAATGTTGTCAGTTGTCAATTTTTGTTAACCTGACTGATCCATTATCGAAGATAGTCTTGATATCGTAAGGCCCCAACCATCTTGTAGTAAGTTTTCCCTTGAAGTTCTTAAACTGAGAATCAAAAAGGAGGGCCCAGTCACCAGGCTTGAAAATTTTCTTCTTAATGAATTTATCATGCCATCGAGCTCTCTATTCATGTACCAATACATTTTGTTGGACTGCATCTTGCCTAATTTCATCCAACTCATTGAGTTGGGATATTCTCTTCTTCTGTGCCTCTGATAGATCTATGCCCAGTTTTGCAGTTGTCCTAAAGGTTTTCACTTGAAGCTCAATAGGCAGAAGAACATGTTTTCCATACACTAGCTCATATGGAGTAAATCCTATGGTATTTCTCCATGTGTTTTTGTAGGCCCACAGTGCTTCCAAAAGCCTGTCTGCCCAGTCTTTGTGATGTTGTTTGACTGTCTTAGTTAGGATTGCTTATAATACCTTGTTTGTAGACTCCACCTTCCCATTTGCTTGTGGGTGATATGGAGAATATTTATAGAGATTTATGTGGTATTGTTGAGTAAGCGCTTGCATCGATTTAGATGTAAACTATGTCCCGTTATCTGTCACAATTTCTCTTGGAATGCTAAAGTGAGTAAAAATGTCTTCGTAAATAAAATCTATAACAAATTCTTCACTAGCAGAACGAATGGATTTTTCTTCTACCCACTTAGTTACATAATTAGTGCAAAATAAAATGTACCTTTTTTTCCATGATGAAGGAAATATTGGCCCCACAAAATCCAAGGCCCATCTTTCGAAAGGTTAGACTAGCACTTGGGTTTGTAAGGGCATCTTGTCTGCTTTCATTGGCTTACAAATTCTCTAACAGTTGTCACAGCTCCTCACATACTTTCTGGCATCTTTGAACAATGTTGGCCAATAGTACCCTTGATGAAGCACTTTGTAAGCAGTCTTTTTATCTGTGAAATGGCCTTCGTAGGGGCTATCATGGCCGGCTATTAGGATATCATATGTTTCATCTTCTCATACGCATCTTCTAATAATCATTTCAGGCCCAATACGAAAGAGATATCCCCCAATCCATGAATAAGTTGCATTGTTCTTGACAATTTGTTGTCTTTCTCTTGGGGAGATATGTTGAGGAAACTTTCCTGTGGCCAAATAATTGGCTATATCTGCAAACCACAAAATGTTAGTGGAAACAGAAAACAAATGTTCGTCAGGAAAACTATCGTCAACAGTAGTATTTTCATCATTATTATGGATCCGAGAGAGAAAGTTTGCAACCAAGTTTTGTTTACCAGGCCTATCCACTATGGTAATATTAAATTCATGTAGCAATAGAAGCCACCTCATGATCCTACCATTTGTAATGGGTTTATAAATTAAAAACTTAATGGCAGAATGGTCGGTGTGAATAAAAGTTTCATATCCCGTGATATAATGTCTAAATTTATTAATAGCATGCACGACAGCTAGGAATTATTTTTTTGTGACGGTGTAGTTGAACTCGACTGGTGATAAATTTTTACTACTGTAGTAGATGGCATAAGATAATTGATCTTGTTTATGTCCTAGGACAGCTCCAAGAGCAGTTTATGAATCATCAGTACAAATATGGAATGGAAGGGTCCAATCTGGTCCCCTCAGAACTGGTGTTGTGGACAGTTTTTCCTTCAAAATTTCAAAAGAAACTTGACATTGAGCATCCCACAAAAAGTTAGTATCTTTGGCTAACAACTTGTATATAGGTGCACCGATATTTGTAAAATTTTCAATAAACCTTCTATAGTATCCAGCATGACCCAAAAAACTTCTTACCTCCTTTGGTGAATGGGATGCAGGAAAGTCCATGATGACCTTAATCTTTGTCGGGTGCACTTTGATGCCTGAAGAAGAAACATGATGTCCAAGAACAATTCCCTACTATGACATCATTTTACATTTTTTATGTCTCAAGGCAACATTATATTCCCTACACCTAATCAGTACTTTTTCTAGGTTATGAAGTGCTTTGGAAAAAGAGTCACCATAGACAGAAAAATAATCCATATAGATCTCAACACACTCATGAATCAAGTCAGAAAAAATCCCCAATACCACTCTTTGAAAGGTGGCAGGGGAATTGCACAGCCCAAACGGAAAAAATCTATAGGAAAATGTCCCCCAGGGACATGTAAAGGTAGTTTTCTCTTGATCCTCTGGTGCAATTTGTATTTGATTGTATCCACTAAAATAGTCCAAAAAGAAAAAGTATGTTTTACTTGCTAAAGTATCCAGTACCTGATCAATGAAAGGCAGCGGAAAATAATATTCCAGTGTTTCTTTATTAAGCTCATGATAGTCAACACACATTCTCCACTTGCTTTCGTTCTTAGTTATGACTACAAGTGGAGAAACCCATCTGTTATCAGATATAGTATATATAAAGTTAACATCTAGCAACTTCTGTAATTCCTCTTTCACTATATCCTTTACGGCGTGATTCATACGACGTTGTGGCTGCCTAACAAGTCTAGAATTCTCTTGAAGGTAAATATGATGTGTACATGTGTCTGGGTGAATTTTACGCATGTCCTTATAATCCCACGAAAATGCACCAGAGTGATTTTTTGATAGGATGATTAATTGTTGTTGCTTCTCAAAATCAAGGTCAGCACTGATATTCAAAGTTTTACCTGGGCTGATTTCAACAGTTATGCAATAGGGATATGTGGTCTCTTTGATGGATGACACAAGGAAATGTGTAGTTCACGTTGGATCAAAATTTTCCTGAAAATATTTGTGAAAAATATGATTATAACTTTGAGGTACTTCCGGAAACTGAGCACAATCCACAACAGAAATAAATAAGTTCAAGAAATCATCTTCTGATTGGATTTTCAATCCCACTGCTTGTTTGAGGGTTACAAGGGGGTGTAAAATTTATGTTTTTCTATGATCTCTAATTTCCACAATTTTCAAAGCTTCAATTTCTACATCTTCAGAAGACTCTACTTCCTTGTCTTCAAGAGGTTCAATTTTTGTATTTTCACAAGATTCGAACACTTGACAATAATCTTGTAGTGTTGGTTTGGCGGGTGGGTATAAAGTGAGTTTTTTCATAGCTAGACCATTTGATATGGTCATATCCCCTGACCTACATTCGATGAAAGCATCATTTGTGGCCAACCATGGTCTCCCAAGGATGACAGGGTGGCCTACCATGTTGGTTTTCGATTGGATAACTAGAAAATCCACGGGATACTCCCCAGAATTTAGAGTTACCAAAATATCATCGAGAACCCCGGCAGGCTTGATCCTAGATCTATCAGCAAGTTCGAGTATCGTAGGTGTGGGACGAAGTGTTTCCAATTGTAATGTTTCCATGGTCAATACAGTCATGATATTTATTGCATCCCCCAAATCAATAAAAGTATTTCCTGTGGGAACATCATTGATGGAAATGGTGACTATGGGATTTTAGGGGTCTCCATACTTTTTCACCAATGGTTTCCCAGACATTAGCTCGGCCAGTTGACCTGCTACGTGAATAGTTGGGGGTTCTTTTTGTTTCCTTCCAGGTTTATTAATGCATAACTCCCTGGCAGTTTTTGCGTAAATGAGAATATCCTTTATAGCTTGCAACAAGGGTATTTTGAGACAAACATTATGTAGATCAGCTTCCAAATCAAATTTAGGGAGGACTATTGGCTTTTCTATGGCCATCCTTTCTAGATAAGGTGGAATTTTAGGTGCTTGTGGCTGCTCTGTAGGAGTAGTAGATGTTTGTGTCTGAGTGGAGGGAGTAACTATGTTTCTGGGTTGATTTTCATTTGTTGGTTGTTCAGGAGTTTCTTCTTCTTCCTCAATGACAACCATGGAATCTCTTGGTTTGACAACTTTCCCTGATCTCATATGTATATTTTGAAGGGGCATAGGAGTGATTAGGTAAGTCGGGAAGGGTTGCATCTCAGCATTAAAGGTGGGTTGTGCAGCTCTATTGTTTGGATTTGGTACCGGTTGTGCAGGCATTTGTGTTGGTCTAGGAGGGTTTTGGTTTGCAGCTAGTTGTGGTAATTGTGGGACTGTTTTTTGGGTAGGTGGATACAATGATGGCATGGGTGGGGGGTATTTCGAGTATTTAGGATAAGGCATTGGGAACTGTTGTTGAGGCATAATCCCATGAGGGTTACCTCTCTAATTTTGTTGCCAAGGTTGAGTTTGAGTTTCTTGTTGTGGCCAAGTGTTTTTCCATGGCATTTGAGTGTTCCACTATTGTTGATAAGCATTATAGGGTGAAAACGATGATGAAAAAGGATCTTGGGACATACCTTGGGCTCTTAGATACCATGGTTTCTTTAGTGCATCTTGAAAAGAAGGTTATTCCACCTCCCTATTTTTTTTATATGTAGCTTTAAGTCCCGGCAGCAAGGGGAAATTCTTCGTCTCATGATCCTCTGCACGTATTGCACAAACCTGCACATTATCCAATGGGAATTATTTATATGGATGCTTCTTTCGACAGGGGGGACAAAAAATATACACAACAACTTTCTCTTCTTCTTGCTTTTTCTTAACTTGAAACATATCTAGCTGAGAACTAAGAGTACCAAGAATTTATTTTTTTTAATTTTCCAATAAATTTTTTAATTCTATTCTTGATACTCCACCTCCTGAAGTAGATCTTATTACTTTTGGAAAAACATGCCTTATTCCCTTACCATATTTTTCTCGACTCCTAGAATATCTCCTGCATAAATCACAGATAGCAGCAAATGGAAAATGAGAGATATCACCTACACCCATTAGATTTAGCACATCAATCTATTCTTCTTGTATTCCTTTAAGGAAGATAGTCCTGATGGTATCATTATTTAAAGTACTCTGTTTGGTTTTCTAAATATTATAGAGAAACCTTTCTACGTAGTCTTCAAGACTCTCCTCCTATGATTGTTGCATCTTAAAGATGTCATTGTGGGAGTCTCTAGTCCTACAATAGTCTTGATATTTTTTAAGGAAAGTACTTTTCATGTCTTCCCAAGATCGGATAGAATAATCTTCAAGTCCCATGAACCATCTTAGAGTGGAGTCTTTTAAGGTTGCTGGAAACAATTTTAATTTTTGTGCATCGTCAACATAATTATAGCTTCTACAGAGAATGTCAAACTCAAAGAGAAAATCCTCTGGATCCTCTATAACCATACCTCTGAAATTTGGAAGGACCGTAGGGGGAATATTTTTCATCTTTACATTTGGAATTAAATCAAGTATGGGGAATCTGAAAGTGGACTCTCCTTCTGGTTCCCTATTTCTTTCTTCTGTGTCTGCCATGTGGCCAAATATACTAAATTCCTTTGATCTTGGTGATAGTGGTGGTTCAGCTACTGGATTTTGATGAAGGGTAAAGTTGTCTCCTACTTGAAATCCTGGATTTCCTCCCACCACAGAAGTTTCCACTTGTGAAATGACCACGTTGTGAGGGGTTTTAAGCAGCTGATATATATGTTATGGGTTGAAAGTCTACTCTAATGATGGATTGATGTTCAAAACTAGCCTACCAACCTGTAGCTCTTCAATTGGTTGGTCTTGAGACTCTCCCTCTTCTCCTTGGACCTTTTCCATTGTTTGCTCAGATTTTGAGGTCGCCACCCTTGGCGTATAACACTCCCTCTGTGAGCTTCCTTCGTATCTTTCAGTCGAGTTAATAGGAGGGGTTTTATTGCTACCAAATAAATTTTCTGGAAATTTAGTTTTTAAAAATCTACCCTTGCTATCCATATGCCTAACCATGAGTTAACCATATGCCAAATAGGATTTGGAAGGAATCACAATAGTGGTAGTGTAGTTTCTTACCTTCCGTCTTACTGTCTTTCCGCCACCGATCTAGAAAAAGCACAAAACACTCAAAGAAAACAATCGAACTGTGAAACAAAAAATAACTTCTTACCGTTTACCTTTTAGCAGTTCCCCGACAATGATGCCAAAATGTTGGGCTATTTAATTGTTGTAATAAAGTCCCACATATATTTCAACCAGGTTCGTAAACTGATGAACTGCAAACACAATATGTGTAGGCAAATGACAGAAGTATATCCTGGCTTGTCTTTCCAGGAGCAAGAGAACTAGGTAACCTATTAATCAAGCATGAAATCAAACAAATCAACCATTACTCCATATTGATACTCGATAACCAGCTAAGAAACCAATTACTTAAATTCTATTTTATGCATAAAAAGCAATCATCTATTTATCAATGAAAAATAAAATGAAAAAAAAATAGCGATTTCCCAAGCAAATGCCTATATCAGTCAACCTTATGGATCCATTCAAGTTTCCATGTAATCATGTTGCTAACCTACCATGAGACTAATCAGCTTGAGAGTGTTTCTTAATGACTAATCCTATTCTTAACCTAAGAGCCTTACTTCACAACAAGCAGGACAGACTACAAGGTGTTACTACATTCTTACCCACACATAGTAACTTAGTATGTAGGGGAATGAATCTAAAAGAGTCTTGCCACAAAGTTTGACACTTCAATTAGTGGATGAAGCGGCAAAATAACAATACTCTTGAAAAACTTACAACTATCAACAAGGAATGTGAACACACAGTTTACACTCTATTTAAAGCTAATACTCGAATGTAAACACACAGCATGCACTTCTATTAAACTAAGCTATTGTCCCCTTAAATGTCATCTCTTTGTTGCTACAGTACCTATAGAGGTCACACCACACTCAGCAAGCAAATAACTCAAATCCCCAAAGACAGAATCCCATTAATAACTTATGCCCTTAATACCACAGAGTCCAAAGATAGTAACTAATTCCTTTGTAGATACAATCCATTCTTTCAACGGTAAAAGAGTATTTAAATCGTATTAATATGTGACCAGGTCATCACAAAACTTCTATCTATTCTTAATATTAATCTTTCTTATCTTAGAATAATCAATGAAGTATTTTCTCTTGAGAAAATGTAAGTTATGGAAGTTTCAATGTGATCATACAAATCATTCCAGATCTTTAGAATTTACTCAATAAACCAGTCTTCGTTAATCCAGAGTCAAACCTGTATCTATCTCATTATAACCCCAGGTTGTTGCACACACAATAGATGAGTTAAATATCTTAGCCCAGTCTATCCAGTGAATTAGGTGAGCGCTTAACTTATTCATCAAATGTGTGAAGCATTTAGATTAGATATCCGTGATTAAGTAAACTGCTAATAAATACTGGAACGCATACAACCCCCAAGTGTCTATAGAAATAGAGATATATTTTGGTGAAATGCAAGCATGTACTCATTCATTCACAATCTATCTGTCCATATGAAGGCTTTCCATCGTACTAAGGGCAGTTTGATTTACATCTTATGAGAAATCCCTAATGGGTAAAGAACACACAAAACTTAAGTAAAACTTATGATCTAAATATCTCTCCACACCAATCCATTCAAAAACATAGCTACAGCAAAGTAGAGAGCAAGTAGTATACAAATAACTCAACCTACCAAGGGAGGTGGTCCCATGCCTTCCCAAGTAGTGAGCAAAATCAATTTAGTAACTCACCAGACTTATGAACAGGAATAAATCAAAACTCTAATTAATATCAAACATAAATCCCTACTTTACTCACAGTATATCCATCACGATATATAAGAACAAGAGATGGGTAACACAGTCTTTTATTATATTCAGCAAAGGGTATGTACATATCAGTCCTTTACATAGAGAAAATCCCCCCATATATATCAAGTTCTGAGTATATCATATTACATTGCTTTCCCCTGTTCTCGTGAACTCAGGGCCAAAAATGACTTAACAAAACTAGAAGATCTTACTAACCACTGTTGAGGAAAAGATATGAAATGATCTTACTCAAGAATTTTCATATTTTGCTTGGCTAAAGAAAAATAGACTGGAATGTCACCCTATGTTTATAGCCATCAAAAATAATATCCTAACTCACAAGTATTAATTACAAGTGCTTAGGCTACTCTTTTTATAATTAAAAGTTTGCTGGAAAATTTATTATTATATGATTTTCTGAATATAATGGTTGATAAAATAAATGTAGAAATAGAAGAAAAGACACCAAGATGATAATCAAGACAGATGAGACATAAAGCAATCCTTTATTTAATTCCAATTCACCAAAGAGTCATTCTCTTTACAAAATTTCATGTAGAAATTCCAGACCAAAGTCAGACTTAGACATCCCCGATGGAACATACAAAAGGACCTTTGACAAGAAATAAAAAATTGAACTCTAAAAGTTGGATCAACTTGCCACAGATTGTTTCCCACTCGACTCTGCACAATAGTCTTTGTCAGTCATAAAAACTAATTCACAAACAAACAAGTCTACACAGACTATCAAAGATAGATCAACACCTCTGAAAAACAAGTGTCTGAATGATGTAACTCAACCCTGAATCTTGTTGTCTACAATAAGACCCTGCTATCATAAAAAATAATTAGGCTTGTGATAAATTAATGAATGAATGAAAACTGAACTATCTCAACATAAACTCAAAGAGAAAACATTAGTATGCTTCTCCTTCTATCCTCCTCTTGTTCCNCCTTTTGCCTTTAAGCAAATTAGAATTGGTTGAAGTAGTTGAACCACCTCATGAGTTAAATTAACTAAAAGACTCAACCAAATTTTTAGTTAGGGGGAAAAGTAATAATCATAATAAGGGTTATAAATAAATAATAACTAATAGGTGGGACCCATTGCGAATCCCTTTAGCTCTTAACAAACATAACATAACTAGTTAATTAAGAAAAACACCCCTCCTTTTGACTCCCATCATCACATTAACATTTGACAATTTATCTCATTGATATTTGAAATTATCTTCAAAAAAATATTTTACTCATATATCCAAAGAAAACATGTTATCCAAAACTTTTGAAGTCAACTATCATCAAAAATAAATAACATAAAAACTCAAAAACCATATTTCCCACTCTGAGATGCAATCTTTCCTTGATTGCTACTGTCACCCTTTGATTTTTCTGAATTTTCCTTTGGTTGCGCTGAGCCTTTAGGCCTAATTTCATTGATCACATGAGAAAAATCATCCCTCAAATGCATCCGGGAAGACACGCATTTATCAGAGCCATTGGAGGGTGAGAAAGGGGCATCAATTGCCTTTCCTTTTTCAAATGCATGGTGGGCCTTGGTTTTCAACCTTTTTCTAGCATGAGAGGACTGAACTGGGGAGTGGAAAGGTGTGGCTTGGGCAATATGAATGATAGGTGGGGGAACATGCAAGGACAAATTGGGCTAGCCACGATGTTGGGAGACTGTCGGGTGGACAATGTCTTTCCATCTGTCATTTTCGGGAACCTCGGGTTGCAATGAGACATGAGGGGGCACGAAAATACCAGGGGCTTGTGGAGCTTGGAATGGAGGCCATTCAGGCCTAGGTTGGACCACTCCTTGCCCAATCCAATTGAAAAATACAGCCTGAAATAACTTGCCTAACTCTTGCGAGTTAGCATCAAAGTATATGGAGAATATTGGCCTTCTTGGGTCTCTGTTCCAATTACCTCTCCTTTTGTTGCCTCTGGCATGGCTACCTCGGCTGAAAACACTCATTCATGCATGCATGATTGATTAGAAAATAGTCCATTTACAACCATTCATGAAAACTCCTTAAAAATATGAAATAGATTTTGGCTCAGCAACATATCAGACTCAAGCAATCCAATCCATACAAATTGCTTAACTGTTGTCGATGAGCAGGGGGTGAAAAAAAGGTCCTGGGATATGTGAGGGGTTTGTATTGAGCGAAAAATGATAAAATGAGGGGGAAAAGAAACATGGTTATTGCTCAAAGACAACAACAATCAACTATAATGCAAATCAAAGAAATTATCATTGTAATCCAACCAAGAAACTATGACTTCAAACTGCTTCAATACAGAATTTTTCTTGACTGTAATTAAATTTTAGAATAGGGAGTGAAAAATGAATGTGGGAAGGCAAGGGGGTTGTAATTAGCGAAAAGAGAAAGAATGGTAGGGAAAGATAGTGGTTACTGTTCATAAAATTAATTAAGCAATCCATAAAATCATTCCATATCAATGTGAAAGATTCAACAACAACCAAAATGATCAGTGTTCCAAAAGAACAACTATTGTGTAAAATTTAAACAATTATGTGCATTAACTTTCTCATTGTCTGCAGTCAATCTGTAACATAGTGTCATCAAAAAAGGACAGTATGAATTCCACAAGAACCTATAGATGAGCTATGTTCTTCTCATTTATCCATTTAATGTTTTAAAACAATTCCCAAATGAATACACAGCCAATTATTTCCACTATGTTCAGCACCAACTTATCAACCATTGCCCACAAATACAGACACAAAACTCGTGCTCGGTCTCATTCCTTTAATTCATTTAATAATTAAATTGTAATGAGATTATATTGTCATAGATCTTGTGCATATCTTTGTTATGAAACATGACATTCATCAATACACATAACGGACAGCCAAATACCACCATCAATATTTTAAATGAAAAATACCTTGACTTGCCATTTAAACTCACAGACAACAATCACCATTCAACACATACTATGTTGTGGAATACATAGACATTCGACAAAAACGCAAGAGTATTAGCATGATTGCATAGGTTCGATCACTCTGAATCTAACATCCACAATGATCATGGGCTATCAATTCAATACAATGAGGCAGCAACAGCATGCCTGATTTCATCTCATAAATTGATAAAAAAAAACATATTGTTTAAAAACCCGTGACCCTCTCTGATGGCGCAAACAATAATATCCATAACATATACAGTGGATGGCCATGCCATTATTACCATGATTGCAATACTCCATTCAAAAATTTAAAACACATAGTCACACCAATCAATAACTCAACTTAACATGTTGTAGGAACGCCACACATACCCATGTGTCACGCGCGAAGCAGCGTTGTGCATTAATCAATTGTAAACTAATGTTGGGTTAAAAATTCAACAATTATAATGTGAGAGACACTGACTATGCATTCAATCCAATTCTCCAATCAACCAAATTACCATGTTGAGTTTATTAATTTGATTTTCATAATACCCAATGCAGTGACTCAATACCAAAACCAACACCACTGTCAACATAATCAATAGAGACGAGCTAGAAATCAAACACTTTCGATAATACACCAACAAATCATAACCACCAATAGTATACCCGACAGGCCATAACGGTTCCCTCCATCAAAACCCGGGCTTGCTCTGTGGACTAACACAGGGAGACTGAAGTCGACCCCCAACATCAGGTGAGAACCTTCGAGACCAATGGTGCATACACAGGGCATACCACAAATAACTTCACAGACAGGGTGACAATTCTCATGATAGGAGAGACCATGAAATAGAAAAGCAAGGCTTCACTCTAGTCCTATAACAAACCTTAGAACACATAGGGTATAACCCTCGTGGTTTCCCAATCAACCAACTAACAACGCTGAGATGAAACAGAGCCAAGAAGAAGAAATATAACCCACTGCACAACCATTAGTAGCATGAACAAACCAATACCCAAGTGAAACAATGTGCAATGACACGAGGCGTTTTAAACCTAGTAAACCCCATAACAGCAACAATTGGGCATGGTGATAAGAAAGAATGGAGACGACCAGCCAACCTGAACAGAATAAAAACCCTTAAGACCAAAAAGGATGGCAAAGGGCCTTCATGGTTTCTAACACCCAGAATGATCAATAAAATTACTGCAATGAAACCCACACCAACCATCCATTCAAAAAAATATCACCAATTTACACAGTTTCTAGACTTAAGGAAAGCACAAACCCATATATACGAGCCAATATCTATTTCATAACCAAAGCAGATTCATGGATGGAAAAAGGACATACGTGTAATCAAGAGCACCTTAAAATGCAAGTTGGCTGAGCGGTTCTTCCTCTACTTGAAAGTCAAAGCCTAACCACAACAAACACAGTTGAAAAATAGCTTGACTAGGGTGGCATTCAGTGGAAGGAGTAGGAGTGGCGTGCAGTAAATGCACGTCACCTCCACCCTCCAATCATTCAATTTCTAAGTACATTTCATCCCACTAATCCATTAACCATTCAATTAAACCATGCATCGGAATTAGCATCTATCACTTGTCAAACGTGCCACCCATATCATATTTATCCATTGCAACTTATGCCATAACACATATCAACCATGTTTCATATAACTCAATCAAATCGCATAGCTATTAACTTGTTAGCTAGGATAAACCACGACCATTTTAATTTCAATGCATATAGGTTAGTATATCAGTATAGTGTAGTTCCTTTATTTTTCATTTGTTATATTGCTTTGATCTCTTTTCAACTGCTCTTATATATTATTACTAACATGTCTCTTGTGCAGGTGTCACAGTATTGAATCTGAGAACATATAGAAATGATAACAATGGATAACATAGGCCATTGTAACATAAAATTAGAGCCTAGAGTAGCGGAAAACACATAACATGCCTTATCCATCATTCAATTGTCGCAATTAGAACCAATATATAATAGGCCTCATCCATCGCCAATAAAACCAATATTTCATCAACCATGTAAACATTGTCGAACAGCATCATAAACATGAAATAAGAACCAAATTTGATCTCCAACCTACAAGGGGGTCCCACCTACAAGTATTATATATATTATTAGCTTATAATTATTAGGCTTAAGCAATACTTTGCGGGCGAAATCCTCGTTGCAATTTTAATCGTCAACAAACAAGCGACTCTACGGGAAAATTTGTTTTCAACAGATTTAGAAATCAGAAATCATGGTTTCCCATACCAAGAACAACAGGTCAAGAAGATATAACCAGGAAGATTATGCAACAGGGGGAAGTGAGCGGATTTAATGGAACAATGACCGGGAATTCAGGAATAACTCATGAAAAGTGTTAAGTATGAGGTGTTTTACCACTGTGTGCATAATCGTTCAACTGGAATTGGCTCTTAAATTCAAGGAGAAATTTTATGAACTTGCTCTCTTAAATTAGGAAATGGATGAAGAAAAGGAAAGCAGAAGCGGGAGATAACCCAAAAATTTATCTAGACAGCAGTGGATGTAGATAACAAATTCAAGGGTGCCTTCAGGGGAAACATCGTAACATATGTGTAAGCTTGATTTTTATTGACTAACGATGCTTTGCGGAAGTGTCACTGTGGAAGAACTGATCCAACATCTTATTTTGACCGAATTAACTAAAAGATGGTAGGAAACAAAATCATGACAGAAGTAAAATTGCAAAAATTAAAACAACAGCCATAAAAAGATGGAAATGAAAAATCAACCAGAAATGTTTTAACATAGAAAGAAGAAGTCAAACTACCGTAAAGTAGAAATGAGAAGCGCAAAAATGAAAGCAAAGCTAGGCTACTAGTATACAAAAAATCCAAACAGCAATAGAACTTTTCACGCCGATTCCTTGTAGTGTTTGAAATGAGAACCGTTAGTGTTGTAGGAAACCAATTGCTCCTATAAATCCTTTAGAATGTAAGAGTTAGTATCCAGGACAAAATAAATTTTGAAAGGACCTAGAAATAAAACTTGTAACTCTGAGGTAATTATCATCCCTTTGACATACACAATTAGGTCATCAAGGTAGATATGGATACCGACCAATTCCTCGAGAGTTGTGTGTATAGGTCCTTTAAAAGTGGTACTTGCATCAGGTAAGCCAAAAAACAAGAATTTATAACTCATGGTACCCCAATTAGCGATAAGAGTGGTTTTGTGAAAATCTGTCCCTTTTCCCTTGATTTTACTGTAACCCAAAAAGTTGTCAAGTACGGGCCTCTTCCGTGACCTTACAACTTGTTGCAGAATCATTTCCATATTGAGGGGAGGGAAAGGATTTCTTGTAATAGCCTGACTGAAAGTGGGAGAATTAACACAGATTCTAATATGATCAGTGGCCTTCGAAATAGGTACCCAATTGGAAACCCAATCAGGGTAGACTAGAAAAATAATCCCATCCCTTAAGAAATTTTCCAACTCCCTTTGAAAGGTTGCTTTAAATGAAAATTTAATAGGTCTTTGTTTTTGCCTAGCTGGTTTCATGCCTTCTTTGATGGAGATATCATGTATTGTAAAACTAGGATCAAAACCATGAATATTCTTATAAGACCAAGCAAAACATCTTGAAATTCACCAAGTAGCTTAGCAAACTTCATTTCTTCTTTATCAAAACATTTGGCACTTATTTTAACATTCCTTGAAGATTCGAGTGCCCCAATATTCGAGGAGATTATTTGACTCACCTTCTTTCTTGACTCCTCTTCTCTCTGTTTCTATTTATTTCCTACATCACTTGAAGAAAAAAAAATCGGTTTCAGATGCATCTACTACTCAAGGACGGAAACCATGTCCAGAAGGGTTGCATCTTCTTTGATGTTGGCCAACTGATTCAAGATATTGTACGTGGAAGAGGGGAGAGGGGAATTTATTCCTTGACTGTCAGGAACCTTAGGAACCTGCACAGTAGCAGCAGGTGAGGATTAGCTCGGGCTATAAGAATTGCAGGGGGAATCAAATTTTCCCTTGGGAGAATAGGCTTTGTTCCTTGTATTGATGATCATGACATCTTCTGGCTCTGTAAAATCTAGGACAACGATAGTAGTTTCTGGTCTTTTACCAAATATCTTATCTCTGGCACTCTTCATTACCTCACATGTGGCTTCCTCGTGGTGTTCCTCACAAAATTTACACCAACTTCGAGGCAAGATAGCTTTAGGCTAAAAATTGTTCTCAATTGAACTCCTAAAGGGTGGTGCAGAAGAGGATGAAGCTCCAGGGGTGAGAGGGGAGACAGTCCCTTTTCACTCATACGCTATCATATGATTTTTCATATCTTGTACTAATTGTAAGAGGGAGGACATGTCTGTTTGTTTAACTGATTCTCCCTGGGGAAGACATGTTCTTTGAAGTTGTTCTTCATACTCTGAATAAGTATGCAGAGCGAAACCGAGATTATTTATGGATTTTTCCTCAAGCCTATGATGGTAGGGGGAAGGTAATGCATTTTATTAATGCATGAAATTGGATTGGTTCTGAGGTCGAATGAGTTCAGGGATTTGATTGTATAGCTTAGTGAAATGAAATTTGAAGGAATTTATGGTCTCACCATCCTTATAGGTGACATTATTATACTCCCTTAACTTCTCGGTTGGGCTTTTAGATTGCCCATAAGTGGATCTGAACCAATAGATTAACTCCTCCCAGGTAGACAAAATATTAGGAGGAAGGTCAAGGAAATCGGTCACAGCCTTTCCTTCCAAGGAATTGGCGAACAAGCGCATGAAAGTATCATTGTCATTGGCTCCTATGTTGTGACAAGCATTAGAAAATGCCACCAAGTGTTCGTTTGTAGTGACAGTTTTATTTCCTGAAAACCTAGGAAGATGTTCTTTGAATTTAGGAAGTGAACGAGTAGCGGGTGTTAGGTTAAGAGGAGAGGACACATGCCACAGTGTGGTTGTGGAGTCTTCTTCAAACTGGAAAAGCCCATACTTTTTAATGACTTTGGTGGGATTTGTGGTAGATTGGATAGGGATATGGTGGCTATATAAGCTACCAATCACTGACAAAGATGAATACTCAGAAGAGGAAGCACTTCCCGTGCCACCAGATCCACCACTAGATGCCATCTTGTAGATGATAGATGAGGAAAAGAAAGACGAACTGGATGAATCATACAAAGTTCTCCTTAGAGCACTTCGTTGGGTAGATAATGCAACGTTCCTTCTTCCTATTTCAGCAATAGGATTAATTTCAGGTGATAAGCCTCTTCTTCTTCTAAAAACACAAGAGTCTAAGGACATGAAAGAAAGGCCAAGACTGAAGAAACAAGAAGGTTACTGTTGATTTCTAGGTTTTCTACGTCTAGCTTCCTAACATTCTTGGGCACTAATATCTCGTTCAATTGTTGCCCATGAATTATTAACCTCAGCATGGGTATTGGCAGTGTCTAAAATGGTGTTAAACATGTTTAAAGCAATGTTGGTTTGATCTTGAAGATTGGGCTCAATCTTGGGTTGCCTCGTAACAGATACAGTCATTAAGAAACAAAACAGTCAAAGAATCAATATCATAAAAATAGATGTGTCAATGAAAATCGAGTATAAAAATTAACCAGAGAGATATTGAAGATCTCCCTAGTATGGTTGCCAAATAAATGTTGGGGAAAAGATATGAAATGATCTTACTCAAGCATTTTCAAATTCTACTTGGCTAAAGAAAAATAGACAGGAATCTCACCCTAAGTTTATAGCCATCAAAAATAATATCCAAACTCACAAGTATTGATTACAAGTGCTTAGGCTAGTCTTTTTATAAGTAAAATATTGCTAGAAAATTTATTATTATATGATTTTATGAATATAATGGTTGCTAAAATAAATTTAGAAATAGAAGCAAAGACACCAAGATGATAATCAAGACAGATGATACATAAATCAATCCTTTATTTCATTCAAATTCACCAAAGAGTCATTCTCTTTACAAAATTTCGTGCAGAAATTTCGGACCAAAGTCAAACTTAGGCATCCTTTATTGCATGCATGATTGATTAGAAAATAGTCCATTTACAACCATACATGACAACTCCTTAAAAATATGAAATATATTTTGGCTCAGCAACATATCATACTCATGCAATCCAATCCATACAAATTGTTTAACTGTTGTCGATGAGCAGGGGGTGAACAAAAGGTCCTGGAATATGTGAGGGGTTTGTATTGAGAGAAAAATGATAAAATGAGGGGGAATAGAAACATGATTACTGCTCAAAGACAACAACAATCAACTGTAATGCAAATCAAAGAAATTATCACTAAAATCCAACCAAGAAACTGTGACTTCAAACTGCTTCAATATAGAATTTTTCTTGAATGTAATTAAATTTTAAAACAGGGAGTGAAAAATGAATTTGGGAAGGCGAGGGGGTTGTAATTAGCAAAAAGAGAAATAATGGTAGGGAAATAGAGCAGGTACTGTTCATAAAATTAATTAATCAATCCATAAAATCATTCCATATCAATGTGAAAGATTCAACACCAACCAAAATGATCATTGTGCCAAAAGAACAACTATTGTGTAAAATTTAAACAATTATGTGCATTAACTTTCTCATTGTTCGCAGTCAATCTGTAACACAGTGTCATCAAAACAAGAAAGAATGCATTCCACAACAACCTGTGGAGGAGTTGTGTTCTTCTCATTTATCCATTTAATGTTTTAAAACAATTCCCAAATGAATACACAATCAATTATTTCCACTCTGTTCAACGCCAACTTATCAACCACTACCCAAAAATTATTTCAATCATCAAATACAGACACAAAACTCGTGCCCGATCTCATTCCTTTAATTCATTTAATAATTAAATTGTAATGAGATTATATTGTCACAGATTTTGTGCCTATCTCTGCTATGAAACATGATATTCATCAATACACATAACGAACATCCAAATACCACCATCAATATTTTAAATGCAAAAGACCTTGACTTTCCATTTAAACTCACAAACAGCAATCACCATTCAACACATACTATGATGTGGAATATGCAGACATTCGACAAAAACGCAAGACTATTTCTATGACTGCATGTTATAAGCAAAATCTGTCCGTAGGGACGGATCCGACCTATCCGGCTGTGAAGCCGGTTACAGCCCCTTTGGTAGCTCGGCACGAGGCAGAGGCTACCCGCACCTCAAGTGG
>SNQJ01S0094521.1:68830-82011 GCA_010110895.2 Picea sitchensis | reverse complement strand
ATATCGTACCTAAGACCAAGAAAAGACCATCTTGGCTTGAAGCTACTTTACAAGACGCAGAAAGACTCAAGGTTCCATAAGGATCATTCAGAAAGAGTAAAAGACCTAAAAGATTCTCAAGTTATGCAACATACATGACGAAGATTCTAGATGAAGAACCTACCACATTTGAAGAAGCAGTTCAAAAGGGACAATGGAAAGAAGTTATGATGGAAGATAATCAATTCATTATGGAAAATGAGGTATGGGAAATTGTACCAAGACCTAAAGAAAAATCGGTGGTAACTTCAAAATGGGTGTACAATATCAAACATGCAACAAACGGAAGCGTGGATAAATACAAGGCAAGATTTGTAGCTAGAGGCTTCTCCCAGAAGGAGGGAGACGATTATGATGAAACTTTTTCTCCGGTGGCTAGATATACTTCCATCAGAGCTATCATATCTCTTGTCGCTTCCATGGGATGGACCTTACATCAGATGGATGTAAAGAAAACTTTCCTCAATGGATCTATTGAAGAAGAAGTATATATTGAACAACCTCAAGGGTTTGAGGTACATTCCAGAGACACTCACATTTGCAGATTAAATAAATCTTTATATGGACTTAAGCAAGCTCCAAGGGATTGGTATGCCATAATGGACAACTATCTAATGAGACTTGGTTTCTCCAAGAGTCATGCAAATCCAAAACTTTATTATAAAGTCGTGGAAAATTCAAAATGCACCTGTAATTCTACTACAATATGTTGACGATATATTCATAACAGGTGAAGAGTCTCTCATAATTCAGTGCAAGAAGGAACTAGCTTCTGCATTTTATATGAAAGATCTAGGTCTCATGCATTATTACTTGGGACTAGAAGTATGGAAGAAGCATGGTGAAGTATTCCTTGGACAAGGAAAGTATGCAATAAAGATCCTTCAGAAGTTTGGAATGATGGATTGTAAGTCCATGGAAACTCCTATGAATCCGGATATAAGAAAAGTAAAAGATCCATATTCTGATCCAGTAGATCCATCTCTATATCGACAACTAATTGGGTCATTGATATATTTGGTAAATACTCGACCAAACATTTTCTTTTCCATGAATACATTAAGCCAGTTCCAAGTGGAACCGAGTAGACATGAGCATTGGATAGTTACAAAGCATGTATTAAGATATATTAGTGGAACAATAAACTATGGTTTGGATATACGCATCCGATAATATACAACTTCGTAGTTCCACGATTTCAGTTGGAATGCAGGAACTGAAGAGAACCCCAGGGCATGTGTCATCTTGGGCTCTGCTATGATATCTTGAACTAGCAGGAAACATAAGTCTATCTCACTCAGCACAACAAAATTAGAGTATATGGCGTATGTGGTATGGACATAAGCAATATGGTTAAGAAGTTAATCTCGATTTATTTGATGGAATTCGAGAATCAACCATATTGTGATAATGAGGAGATTTGTATAAGATTATTTGAGCATCTAGTGTTTCATGAAAGTTCAAAGAAAATTGAGATCGAATACTACTTTATTGAGATAAATTCCAGTGAGGAGGTAAAAGATCAGTATATCCCACCAGACGAAGCGAGACAATAGACATCGACAAAACCTCTATCTAGAATAAGGTTTTGTATTTCTAGAAGATGGGGATCGTGGAAATAACTCCCTTTCAAATAAGGGAGTTATTTGAAAGGGAAGAAATGACTCTCGAGGTTGGGAGAACGAAAATATTATTGAAGAAATTTATTTTCGATATTGAAAAATATCCATGTTGGGTAGATGCTACATTCAGGAGAGAATTGGATTGAGATTTTTTGATGGACAACAATTTCCCATTATGGTTAACATGGGAAATGGTCTAGATTGATGATGCATCATAAACAACAACTTACCATTGTGATTAACATGGGGAGTGGTCTAGGGTAGTCTCTCTTATTGAGGTTTACTCAAGAATGGCCATACCGATGGACAACTATTTCTCATTGTGGTTAACATGAGGAATGGTATGTTTGGAGGTTGTCACGGAGACTGATCTTTTTCCTCTTGTGGATTACCAGGAGGAAATGGTTAGAACGATCATTCCTTAAGGGGTTTATACATTCTCTCGGGTTACTTTGATTAGTGTAGGAAGAATGGCGAGGTGAGAATGGTCAGGCTAACAATCCCAGGGACATATACATTCCTTAGGGTTTATACATTCTCTCGAGGGGTGCACTTTGATTTGTGTAGGAAGAATGGCTTGAGGTGGGGAATGGTCGAGGGGCTCAGAAATCGAAACAATCATTCTTCCTTGTTTGAGAAGAATAGAGTGGATAACTCATTGTTGATGTTCTATCTTGAGGGCATATATTTTTTCATATCTCACATATGTGAGTGAAAGATTTAAATAGTTCGATTTATTTTTAACAATATTTTTCTATGCGAGGTTGTCATCGGATGATTGTTATGGAGACTACCTATCTCCAAGTAGTAGAGATATACTACGTGGTGGATATGTTGCTTGATTGTGACTATGTGTCACGGATTTGAGTAGTTGTGTACTACTGTGGATAGGCACAATTGTGTTCTATCAATTGATATTGTACCAATTGTCATATGAGATTATCAGGTTGGATAATAATGGCAGTTCTCATTGATACTACTGGGTGAATAGTACGTTTGTGCTCAAGACCATACCTCCATATGAGGAAGTTTGAGTAGTTATGTACTACCGTGCATAGACACAATTGTGTTCTATCAATTGATATTGTACCAATTGTCATATGAGATTATCCAGTTGGATAATAATGACAGTTCTCGTGATACTACCAGTTGAATGGTCTGTTTGTGCTCAAGACCATACCTCCATAGCTAGGAGGGAGTGTTGATATTATGGTAGCTTCAGGAGGTATGAACCTCTATTGTGACCTTTGACAAGATTAGAATGTTCCGGAAGGAAGAAAATAAATGAAGGAAACCCTAGACAAGATGTCAGTTGCAGAAATATAATTAATATGAATTAATTAGTACCCAGAAGGAGAAGTCAGCCCCAGTAAGTCTACCAGAACCACTATAAATACAGGGCACTAGTCTCTCATTTGACACACTTCTCAGCAGTTGCAGAGAGCCAGTTCTGTGCAGTGCAGTTGCAGTCTTGTGCGCAAGTCCTGGGGAAGGTACTGCGCCATCTTTTGGGTGGGACTATCTGATCAACTTGGTTACTTCTTGCTTGGTGCATTAGCCTCTCTTGGCTATTGGATTTCTACCAAGATTCTCTTCTCTGTCAAGGTCAAGGTGCTCGGAGGGTGGCTTCGGCCTTTGGTTGGGTGACAAGGGTATTGTCAATGGTAAAACAAGCACAATCCTTCATATTCTAACACCTTTATCTCTTATTTATACTCTCCAAGTAGCTTCCTCTAGAAGTATCCACATAACTAATTTGCCCACTTAGCCACTTTGTTCACTTAACCACTTTATTCACAAATAGTAAACTCTCCACTTCTAGTTGAAACTAATTTATTTTTAATTGTTTTCTTGTTGCAACCACTTAACCCATGACTAAACACTTTGATTTTTCAACTTATTCTAGGAGATTCAAGAATAATTTGACTCCTTTGACCGTCTAGGGGCTTCTAGATAACTCATGAGGGTTCTCCAAATTCACATGGCCATATCTCTCTAACCGTGAGTAGTTATGTGACATTCCACATATCATCGGAAATGGCATGACATATACTATCCATATGGAATAGTTTCGCCTACAAATTCATTGATCTTAATTACATTATTCCTTAATAAAACTTGGTTTCCCTAACCACATTGTTGGGCTACTCAAACAAATAACCATTTGGACTTCACAAAGCATATTCCCATGAGGGATTTCACCATAAGGGGACCACTTTGAGAAATTTATCTAAGAGCGTCTTCTTGTGAGGTATTTCACCATAAGGGGACCACTTTGGAGTTTATCCATTTGGATATTCCTATCAACCATGGCATGACATCAATGATGCAAACACATCACTATGAAAATACTTGAGATCAACCTTTTGACATCAATCCTTTGACATTAATGATAACATAGTACAACAATCTCATCAAACTTTGACTTGTGGGTCTATATTAAGTACAAGTGTCATGTCTGTCATATCCTTGGGAAGAAAGAGAAGGGTTTCATGTAAGAATTTAAGGTTCCATTTGTCTTTTCCAATGCATTATACCATTCTCATTATTCAACCACTCACGGGCATGGGAAAAATACAAGCTACCATGTCATGGGGAATTTTCTCCCTGGTTTTCATAGTTATTATCACTATTTAGGCAAGGGTTTTCCCATTGATTTTTACCTAGTAAGAGTCCAGATAAGTTGGGAAAGCTTGCTACTAAAAATGTGAAAGAAAATGGAATGGTTAGAAAGAGAGATATAATGCCTTTAATGTCAATAGTGATTGAGACAATGCCTTCAGACCTACAACCCTATTATTACTACTTAGTGATTATCTTGAGGCTAAGTGGTTTTTGTCCTATGTTATTATCGAAAGGTAGATGACATATTGGTCTCTTTCGACACACACTAGAGAGAAATCAAAGGGGAGAGTACTCTCAAGAACTATTGAGAAGAGAAAGAGTAGGTCGTCCTTGTGTTGTATGACACAGTGGAAGAGTGTCATGGATATGAAATTGATCATTATATAATTTATCATCTATATTGGTGCTTTCTAGGTGGGAAAATTGGAGGAATTGACTTGTAGGGCCCATTTTAGTGAAAGGTCCCAGTTTGGAGATTTTGGGTTTGAAACCTTCCAAAGCCATTTTGAGGAATCAAATGGCACCTTTTGGGGTCAAAATTTTGGGAGAATAGCTCCTAGACCCTCGTCGTTATTCTACATGTTACCCCCGCATCGATGACAACTTTTAGATACCATCTCAAGGGTGTCATGCTATTTCTTACATGAGGTGTCATGCTCATCTTTGTCAGATGCAAACATATTTTCTCTTGATCTCCACCGGATATATGATCGTGCTAGCTCAACTATGTGGTAGTTCACTTTCATCCCCACTCCTTAGATGACATATGCAATTTGGTATGATATGGTATGGTTTAAATATGCTTCATTTGACATCCCATATATCAATGTTCATTTAGATGTGATGATATAAGTTCTTATCTCTTCATAAAGTGGTAAACACCTAATGATGTCTAGTGGCATTTCATAACATTACATGGTTTTATTACTTTCCTTGTAGTACCTTGGGGAACATATTTTCTATTAGAAGAGTTTCATTTCTCGAGTTAACCTATACTATTGGGTTCTTAGGCTAGATACCATTGTCCACATCCCAGTTGTGCTAACCATTTTCCACCTTCCTAGTATCATTCATTCCATCCATATAAAAATTGCATCATGGTCATGTATGATTTCTCAAAGGTCAAAAGGAAAGGTCAAATTGATAACCATGAATCAATAAGGCAATAAGGAAAAGAGGTGAAGACCTAAAGTAAAAATCCAAATATAAAGCTTGAGTAATGCACCCTTGTTATGAGGCCAATGCCCCTAGTCCCTGGTTTGTCTATGAATATATAAATAAGGGTTGGGTTGTTATATTCTTTGCGATGAAGTTTGAAGGTTGAATCGATCAACCAAGAAATTCAAAGTTGAAGTGATTGAAAACAAGTCGAGAGGTCAGCTGATAGTAGGTCGTCACGAGGTCGTGTGGTAAATAACTGAAGACCAAATGGAGGTCAAATAGTAGTTGACTATAAAAAAATTATGAGATTCACAAGATTTTTAGCCATTGATCTACACGGATCTGTAACCATTTTGTGGGTGCCATTCATTAGGGTTTTTCCTATTGTAAAGCCTATAAATAAGGTGCGTTGTAATTGTATTAAGTTGGATGTTGTAGTTGATCTTCATTCTTATCTTTAGTGTAAGTTTGTTAGTCATGTAGATGTAAGTTGAATTGGCTACATGGTTGTTCTTGTGTAAGAAAGAGGGTATGATGATGATTGTGTCTTAGATGTAGAATAAGGTTATTCATGTAACCCTTTATTCTAAATGAATGAAAAAACAAGAGAGCAAGGCATTCAAGGAATGTTGGTTTTCCCATTTGGGTTTCCAAGGTAAAATATCTGTGTACCATGTGATTGCTTTGTCATTCAATTTCTTGTTTAAATATGTCTTCTTCTCTTATAACAGGTTTAATGTGGAAGTCTCTTTCCTGACATGTGGTATCAAAGACAAAGTTTGTAGATCTTGAATATGAGTTAAACCTTAGGTCTAAGTAAGATTCATAAGTCAAATACTTTTAAAGTTGTTCTTGAAAGAATGACAAGTAGTTCAAGGATAGAGATCGAAATACTCAATGGCCAAAATTGTGAGTTTTGGAAGCCTAAAATTGAAGATCTCCTTATAGATCATGAACAATGGGTAGCAGTCTCTCTAGGTACATTCTGATAGGTATGTCGAGGGAAGAACGGGAGAAACTTGAAATAAGGGAAAGGATTATGATTTGATTGTATTTTACAATTTTGATGTTGTTGAACGTCTCAAGTGAAGACTCAGCCAAGAAACTATTGGACAAGTTGGGAAGCTTGTACTAGTCAAAATATATGGTAAATGAGATATTACTTAGAAAGAAACTATATATTTTGAGGATGAGTGATGGTAGTTCGGTAATTGAGAATTTGAATGCATTAAATACTATAATAAGTCAGTTATTGTTTGTAGAGATTAAAAAAATGAGGAGGAGAAATGTATTAGCCTATTATGTTATTTTCCAGACTCCTGGGATAACTTAGTCATGGATATAGGGAGTAATTCAACCACATTAGTGCTAGAAGAAGTGGTTGCATATCTATTGTTAAAATAAATGAGACAAATATATTGGAAGGATCGACAAAAGATGCTTCAATGGTGAGAGGTCGATTAGTTGATAGAGATAAAGGAAAATTCTCTGGTAGAAATTCTAAGTCAAAGGGTAGATTTAAATCCCTAGTTCATTCAACGATAAGATGATGAAAATGTGGTAAAGGTAGGTACTAAAAAAGGGACTACAAGTTGAAGGTAATAGAAGTTTGTATGTGATTTGATGAGAAGTGGTTGATTTAGAGAAAGACTACTTCGGAGAAAGGAGATGATGTGTATCTAGCATCGACCAGTACATAGTCATATCAATATGTTTGGTTGATCGAATCAAGAGTGTCCTATCATATGACATCTCATAGAGAATGGTTCTGCAAATACAAGAGATACAGAGGAGGATATGTGTTCTTGGGGGACAATTTGACAACCAATATTGTTGGACAGGTGTTAGCATGAATTTCCACCCTCCAATTGAGATGATAATGGTGTTAGAAAAAGGGATGCAAACCTAAATAAATAAAGTGGTAATGGACCCAAATTGTCATTGGCCAAGCCCCTCTCCGTTTGGCTTAATGATTGCTAGCCTCTGTGGAGAGTCCCTAGGCACACTAACGCGCCTTATTGTTGTCTTTAGGTATGAGTTTTGCGTGTAAAACCTACAAAACAAGAAGTTGTTTGTCTTAGACAATGTGTAAAGGCATCCCAAAATGATGAGGAAAAGTGATATTTAATGCTTGGAGGGAACCTGCAGGGTTAGCACAATGATAATAGATTGGAAAAAAGAAGAGAAAATTATTCAAAAGATCAAAATAATCACAATAAATAGTTCAGAAAATGACAAAACAGATCACAATTTTACCACAGTACCACCAAGAAGATAATTTCAAAGAAAAAAAACACACTTATTTATTGATCAAGCTTACAAGAGGGTTGATTGCACCACACTTGGAAAGCTTACAACTAGTACAATGCTTCCTTTTCTCAGAAAAAATCCACCAGACTATATATAGAGAGAGAAGAATGAGAGAGACACTATGATGGTGTTGCAAGAACCTACTAAGAATGGGAAATGGGACCCAATTATGCGCCCCCCTTTAGCTCAATTAATTAATTATTAAATTCTCATGTCATGGGAAAATCTGACCCATGCTTAGGTGGATGCCACATCACTTTGTATCTCTACCACATGTTGATCTTTGAGGGTGCCACACTACATGGATTATGATTGTACCTGCTAAAGATAGACATGTCTAAAAATAGAATCCAGTTCCTAAATTTCAGGAAACTGTCCACATCACCCAAGATGACTTGGGTGAACACTACCACATGTCATCGTCTAAAAATATACACTGCTAAAAATATAAAGTCATTTGAATTCCCTTGAATTTATACTGATTGATCTTGTCTTTCCGGAAGGGATCCAAATATGTGATCAGAACTGACATGCGAGCCCTGGTGCTCAACCTACTAAAAATAGTAAATTGTGCCACAACATCTCGAAAAAGATCCAAAATACTCTGGATGTCTTAAGGATCAATACTGCATGCTCATAATATGAATCAGGGGCTTGGAGTAAAACCTACCAAAAAACAAAAGTTCTTGCACGTCACTGAGAAAAGTGTAATCGGGCCAAGAATCATGCAAGGACTCATATTGTTCGAAACTGCTCGAAACTGTAGACAGACACACTCAAACCGTGTCTCCTAAAAAATAGAAACCCTTGTTGTATGTAGACATCTCTCTCAAACTGTATGGAAACCAAGTCAACTCTAACACTAAACCAAACAACCATGTACCGATCATTTACTTTCCTCTGATGGGAAACAACCTCTTTCTCAACACAAGTGCTAAACTCTAGGAAAATATCAGAATTCCAGCCAAAATAATGCATGTTGGCTCTTAACCCTTGAGATTTTAAGGGTGGAAATCTAGGGGTTAAAAATGGTGACTCAAGGGGGTGGGATCCCCCCTGTGGGATGTTGAGAACCATAAGAATCTCTGTTTCCATAAAACTAAACTGATTCTCTGTGAGAACTCTGTAATATGTACCAATGATTCTCTATGAAAACTGAAGAAATATGAACCAAGAATACCCCTGTAATTGTGTGGAAGGAGAAGAGGCCTTGTAAGCTGGTCAAGAAAAAATATAAGCTGACCTGTAGTACCAAAGCTTGTCCAATGGGCCATGGAGTCAAAGCATATAATCCTCCCACTAAAAAATGAAAATCAAGGGGTCTCATCCAAATCTGGTACCTAATACCACCAAATAATGTACACTCCTCCCCGTGGAAAATGTGTTGATGTTGACACAAAGGAGAGAGTCACTTCATCATATGTCAATAATGTAAAAACCTGTGAAGAGCGAAGGAACACCACCAATAATGTCAATGGGTCCTAAGGTAGTGGCACAACCTGACACTATGAAAAGATGTTATGAATTCAAACAGTGACAAGGATCATCCAATAAATGCCCAATGATACTCAACGTTGTTGGATGTGAAATAACCGCCAATGAGGCTAATTAATACCAAGGTGCTCTAATTTTGGGTCATTTGTAGATAAGGTGTCGAATTCAATACAAGATGACCTGCTAATAGGAAGAGCAAGACTGAATGATAAGAGATGAGGATACAAGACACAAGATGACTCAAGACAATCCTATGTCTCCTCAAACTACCCATCCAAAAGGATTAATGCTTCAGGAACAATGAAAAATGAGAACCCCATCTAGGCTCACTCTAATGATAGAGACAAAGGCTCGACATGCATAAGATAGACACTCAAATTTTGACCCAGGAAAAACACTTATGGACAACACATTATTCATGAAAGGAAAAACACACAGGACATGAGCACATGGTGATATAAGTAGGAAAAAAATCAGCAACACTTATGCAAATACTTAAGTAAAATGCTTAATGGAAAAGACACTGCATGGGAAATGTAGATTGTTGTCCTAAAATCTACAAAAGTCAGCAAGATAAAAATACTAAAATGGCCATGTGGAAAGGGAAACAAAAATACCCTAGACCCAAATAGTTTTTACCTCAATGATGCCATGATTAAATCATCATACTCAAAGGACCAATCTAACCATGCATCCAAATGATTAGTCAGACAAGAAAGATCAACACAGTCAACCTTCCAGGGGGACTAACCATGAAATATAATATAACCCAAAGTTTCCTAGATGTATTTTCAAATGAAGTGATAACCAAAGGGTGTTGGTTGACTGAAGGCTTCTAATTGAGGATTAGAATATTTTATTTCAAAAATAATAAGTGTGAATGCATGAGAGACAAAAATTTTGGAATTTACTTGCTGAAATACCTCCATCATCCTGAGCTCAACTGGGTCCTGATGAACCCTGATATCAAAACATCGATCAATCTCAGGATAATCAAGAACAACCTCGGGATACAAAATCATAGGAAAAATGTAAGGGACATCATCCTCTGGTTGAACCAAAAGTGTCTCCTCCTATTGTAATGGTATCTACCCAAACCATTCCTAAACCACTATTGTGATAGGCAAGGATGAATCCTCTCATTGAATAACCTCTACTTAGTTAACCTATGGTTCCTCCTCTTGAAATGTTTTTTATTCCCTAATGGGAGGAACCAATGAACACTCTTGAGTATTCAAATATTCACCTTCATCTTCTTGGAACTCTGCATTTGACTCAAATGGTGCAACTGCTGGTTCTAGATCATCTAAAATTGGGCTATCACTCTCTTGTTAATCTTTGGGAACTTGTTACGGTGAAAATTGTGGTTCATATTCAATAACACTAACTTGTTGCACTTCTTTAACAACCAATGGTTGAAGTTCATCAAGTGGATTTATCTTCATTGGTTGGTCTGGGACATGGATTGGAGGGAGTTCACAGGCCACAAGATAATTTCTTTCTAACTTGATAGTGACAACTTTCTCTTCTTCCATATTTTGAGGGTCTTCATTCCTGAGAAAAACAACAAAAACACCATCAAATGCCTCAAGATAATAAATCAAAGAAAAACATTCATTAGGCCTCACTCTATAAGGAATTCAATTGTAAAATTTGGAAAAATGGGCGTTAAATTGGAAAATAGTTTCACTTTCATGCTTTTAATAATTGAAAAAGTTGTGCATAACCAAAAAATGTCCTGTGTATTTTTTCATCTCTCAGTGAATTTTTCCTGGAAGGAATCCCATCCATCAATGGAAGCATTCGGAAGGGACTTGTACCATGCTCGTTCCTCCCCCTCAAGGGTCGACACAAACATCCTCATCAACACATCCTCATGTTCCACATTAAAATCGCCCACCACTTTCAAAAACTTAGCCAGGTCATCCTCAATCCATTCTCCCAACTTCCCTAAAAATAGAGGTATGTGTTTAAGCCATTTACATGAAGGAATTTCATGAGGATAATCTAGGAATGMAATAAAAATTAGTGGTTCAAAATAAGAAAATCTCCACCTTATTGGTGGTATCACAGTTGCGTCGATATTATTAATMTCGAATAGAAACAAGCACAATTGGTAACCTACTAGCATGAGATGAAAATAAAACCAAAGATGAGGATGTCAAATTTGCACTAACCATAGTGTTCTTTGAAAATAACCAACAAAAGAACTTGATATGCTAACCGACTTCAAGAATATTTCTTGGTGAATAAAAAGTCTTGTTCTGGGAAAAGATATTAAAGTTTTTTGAAGCTTGGAACTAGACCTTATAAGGGAATCGAAACTGAAATATATTCTTGTGTAAGTTCCCTTGTGGGGTCATMCCTATATCCTTTGGAGTCACCAGGTGAGATATAAAAAATAAAGAAATTAAAGTAAAAATTCATAGATTTCGTTGTTACCAAGGATGGCCTTCCCYGGTAACTACGCCAATTTGTTAGCACAATTTTCCACCCTCCAATTGAGTTGATAATGTTGTTAGGAAAATGATGGAAACCCAACTATTTAAAGGATTAATGGACCCAAATTGTCATTGGCCAAACCCCCCTCCATTTGGTTTAGTGATTGCTATCCTCTGGGGTGAGTCCCTAGGAACACTAAAGTGCCTTTCTGCTACCTTTAGGTCTGATTCCTGCATGTAAAACCTACAAAACAAAAAGTTGTCCATGTTGGACAACATGTAAAGGCAGCCCGAAATGATGAGGAAAACTGATATTTAATGCTTGGAGGGAACCTGCAATGTTATAACTATGATAATAGACTGGAAAAATAAGAGAAAACTTTTCAAAAGATCGAAATAATCACAATAAACATTACAAAAAATGATAAATCAGATCACAATTTTACCACATTATTGCCAAGAAGATAAGTATGAAGACAAAACAAACACTTATTTATTTATCAAGCTTACAATAGGGTTGATTGCACCACACTTTGCGAGCTTACAACTGGTACAATGCTTCCTTTTCTCAGAGAAAACCACTAGACTATATATATANAGAGAGAGAAAGAGAGAGAGAGAGAGAGAGAGAGAGAGAATGTTGCTACTGCAAGAACTGACCAAGAACCTCTGTGAAGCATCCAATATATAGCTTCTGGGGTGCATATCTCAAGGAAAGGGTGGCTAAGAATAGAAGGCTAGGCACATGAGAGGAGATAAAAAATGAGGTGTAAGTGAAGTATTAGTTTGGGAGATGAGGTGGATGAGCATGAGAGAATGGATATGTGCACAAGAGAAGGATAATGCATCCTAAAGGGAAGGATGGCGCTCTAGAGGATGAGAAGAGGGAATAATGAGGTGTATAATGAGTGGAAGTGAGGGATATAGGAACGTGGTTTCATGAGAGTGACTAAATATAGAGTTTAATCCAAGTGGAATTGGCATGCAAACACATGAGTGAGAGATGACAAAGGAATGCATCCCATGTGTGAGAGAAAAGGGTGAAATTAGGGAGATAGAAGAGGAGGGCGAGTTAATGAAACATGCACCTAAGTTAACTAGAGTAGAAGGGATATATGAAAACTAAAATTAACCACCAAGTGCATGAATTCATGTTCAACTTGACTCAAGTATGGGTGAGTTATGGCCAAGTCAAATTCACCCTAAATTTTAGGGAATCTCCTAAATTTTAGAAATTTACAGTTTAAACTAAACTGAGGGAGAATTTTGTGGAAGTGATGCATGGAAAGTGGAGAGGTGAGTGCGAGGAGTAATATATGGGAAACAATATCCATTTTTGCGCCCCCCTTTATCTCAATTAATTAATTATTAAATGCTCATGTCATGGGAAAATGTGACCCATGCTTAGGTGGATGCCACATCACTTTGTATCTCTTCCACATGTTGATCTCTGAGAGTGCCACTTGGCACTGCATGGATGATGACTATA
>SNQJ01S0094521.1:24515-39894 GCA_010110895.2 Picea sitchensis | reverse complement strand
TCCATGCTGTAACAGACTCAAATATCTTTCTGGCGATACCTCATTTTCCTTGATTGGATATCGTATGGTGATTTGGCACCTTTCGCAAGATAGGGTGTCATGTGGGCCCACCAACAATTCAGGGGTTTTAAGCGACTACTATTCTGGGCCAAATTTAAGGGCTGAAGTGGAATTATTTCAGATTGGTGATGACATATTCTCTATGGGCTCATAGATACCTTTCGAACGACGTGTTGGGTTAAGTCAACAACAATAGTGTCAAAGTCAAAGTCAAAATCAAACTTTGACTAGCACAGTTTTCAAGAAATATTAAAAAAATAATTGAAATGTTAATAATTATTATTATTATTATTACCTTTTTTTTTTATGGAAAATGGAGGATAAGGCACATAGCCTCATGCAATTTTTAGGAAATTTGGTGTTTTTTGAAAAATTGGAAAATTCAACCCACCCCCCCCTCTCCCCTCTCTTAAGCCATTTTGACATTTTGGTCAGGGGGGGGAGCTCTGCAACAAGCATCTATGTAAGTAGAGGGAGGTTTTATAGTATCCAACCAACACCATGCAACATCCTTCAAACATTGAACCAAGTAAACCCCCATCCAGTCTCATTTCAATGGAGAAAAAAATCTTGATGGGTATGATGGAATATGTGCATGGAAGAGTGAGTTTCTGCCTTCAGGATATTTGTATTATTACTGATTCAGATTTCATATTATGCTTGTTAGTTTTGTTTTTTTGGTTTTTGAGTTTAATTAGTTGTGTGTGAAAAAGATGAAAAGGGGAGGGGGTTTGAACCCCTCTTGGGCACCAAGCCCAAGACTCCATGGACCCTTTAGATGTTTAAATTTCCGAGTTAGGTTTTTTGCTGAATATGCAGGCCTGTACATGTCATTGGCAGGACCTGGGCTTTGTAACCTAAGCCCCTCCCTTCTCCTTTTCCCATAAAATCTTAGAATCGCCCATAAATTCAAAGGGAGTGGAGGGGGTTTGAACCCATGACCTCCTGTTCTAAAAACACTATTGCAAAAAACCGACTTTGTCAAAAATTTTGAAAAAATATTAATTTTGGGGGTGGCTGGCCACCTGTCCACCACTCGGGCACCACCACCACCCCTGTAACCCATTCCTTATGTGCATGCACTCAAACCAACCTCCATTCTCCCTTGCTCCCTCTTGTGCGCAACTCTGAAACCCCAACTCCTCCATGGCTCCTCTCCACTCATCCCCAAACCCCTCGGCCTCCACAACCCAAAATCTGCACCTTCCTCTTCATCCCTCCTCCTCTAAATCCCTCATGCACACACCAATTCACCACCACGTGCCCTCCTCCCCATCCCACTCCTCCATGCAAATTTCCTCCTCCCTTGCCCCCTTCTCTCTCCTCCCTCTGCGTGCACACAAAACCACCATCCTAGCACCTCCCCAAAACCCCAACACTCCCCTCTCCACACCAAAACCAACCTCACCTCCTCCTCTCCCTCATCTCCTCCACCCATACCCCCTTACCACCACTTCTCCACGTGCCATCCCTTTCCCTCATCCCCTCGGCGCTGCTCCCCTGCGCACACACCCTAAAACCCAACCCCCTCCCATACACTCCCAACCACCACGAACCGTCTCCTCCTCCATACCCCATGGGCTTGGTAAAATCTCAGCCTGGTCGCATGGGCGACCAAGGGCACCACCTGGGGGGGCTAATATTGTTTTAAAACGTTTTTTTTTTACATATATAAGTTTTAATATATCGTTTAGTATATGTTAATTTTTTAAATTTATTAATTTTTTAAATCTTGTTATATAGATATATATAATATATATATATAATTTTATTTAAATTTGTAATAAAATTTAAATTTTTTCATAAATTTTATTATATATTAGAACTATATGTTAAAAAATTAAATTCCCCCCCCCTAAGGGTCACTAGACTTTTTAATTCCATAACTTTACCATACGGAGGCCGATTTTCACCCATGAAGAGTTGAAACGATAGGGATGAAGTCCAGAATGAATCCATGGCATTCACTTCTGCAAGTTCATCCCAAAATTTCAATGTCATGTCCCAGAGCGACAAGGACTCATTATTGGCCCGACAAGCATGCGTGAGAAAGAGGGCTAATTGGGGGCCTCCGAGGCCAAATTGGGCAAGATGAGGAAAACCCATTTTAGCTATATGTATGCAGGCCTGTAGCAGCCTATCAATTCTAGTTTCTAGCCCAGAATATTTCCCCAACCTCAAATGTTTTACCTGATCAAGTCTCCTGGCCAACTCCTTCTGCATACTTTCTCAGGGCCATATCTTACTCATCCGGAGTCGGATTTGTGCCAAACGAAAGGAAGAGGAAAGGTAGAGGATAGAGATACAATATGTGAACAGTAACAGATAGTTTTGTGGTTGTTTGGCATAGGGGAATATCCTCTCAAGGTTCAGGCCCAAGGGGTCCCCTCACCGAAACAAGCCCAAATCAAAGCCATGCTTTGACCAACTCACAAGGAAACTTATAGGCAGCAAAGGGGGGGGAAATAATCAGGTCTGAAAAGTTCCTGAAAAGAGGGAATTTCCTTACTTATAATGACCAAAGCCTAAATTCCTCTTGCCCTCTGAAGAAACACATCAATTGACAGCAAAGGGGGGGCTTAATCAGGTCTGAAAATTGCCTGAACAACGGACATTTCCTTACTAACAATGACCAAAGCCCAAAGGCCCCTTTCCCTTGAAAGAAACACAACAATTTTCCCACACCTTGGGTCTTCATCCCGGTGAATCTAACAACCATGGATGGCTAGGTATTGTCCTAAACCACCTCACCTACAACTACTATACATGGCATCAGTCAAAGATCCTTTGGGATGGCACAAATCCCAAGACAAATGGTGATGTGGCATATTGGTTTTGTCATTTAATAAAAAATGACTTTTTGTAATATGAAGTCTCGCATGATTTTCTTTTTTTATATGTATACATTGTAATTAATAGATAAAATCAGATTTGATTTGATCCCTTTTGGATAAGATTCTCTTTTAGGATAAGGTTACCTTTTGTAAAAAGACAAAAAGACTTTAGGGTTGGTCCACTTGTTACTTTTCCAAAATCGACAAGTGTCTTGTGACCTAACTCTAAGCCTTCACCTCTCCTTTATAAATAAGAGGGTTGGAATTGTAAAAGAAAAGAGGATGAATATAGTAACAAAGCTCTGCTGAAATTTTCCAAGACTCTTTGTGTGTGATACTTGTTAGATTTTAAGTTGTTGGATATGTCATTTGTTGGTTAAGGGTTGAGGGGTAGAACTAAATTCTTGTTATGTTAGATATATCCAGGAGGGATTGGTTAGCTAGGTGTTTGTTGTTGCTTCCTTGGGTTTAACTTGCTTACTTTCATTTTCTAACAGCTTGGTTTAACTTGTTTAATGTGTTTTAGTGAAAATTTTCTGAAGTACTAAGTTATTTTCAGCCTTAGCTAGTGGCTGGGAGACCTAGGGCCCCTTAGGATAACCCTAAAATAAGCCCCTTAGTTGGTTGTTCATACTTTTCTTCTTTCTCTTTTCATTCATGTATATTTCTGTTATGTTTGCCTATCATTAACTTTGCTGCCCCAAATACGAAATTTGGTCATTTTGGTCAACTTCCCCCCACGAGACAACGATCTTAGTTGGTTGTTATCTACCTTTTATGTGAAAATTTCAGTTACATGTAATTCAGATTTTCCATACATAAATACTTAAATTTTGTTGTTTGCTTGCAAGGACATAACCGGTCACCTATTATGCTTCTCCTAAGTGGTTGGGGACCACCTAAAGACCTATTTGAGGCAAAGGGGCTAGTAGGACAGCGAAGAAAAAAATCCAATTTGATTAGTAAATCTACCCAATCACTTTCATATTCACATTATATATCACTTGCACTCATTCCAAAAATTTCCACACACATACCAATGTTGATATGCTTAGTTTGTGTAGATAGCTTGAGTAGCGTATTTGCGAATTTATGTTCATAAAATCTGATCTAAACTTGTGTAGATAATCATCAACATTTCTAAATTTCAAACACTAAACTTCCAATCCCCATATAAGGAGTTAGTTGGGGCTTTCATACACATGGTGGCCTTGCTGCTCGCAAAGAGCCTCAACCCATTCCTTTGGGTTGAATTGTGTAATCGTTGCTTGTAATTAGTTAATCTTGTCATATTTTCATTGTATCATTTTTCATTCACTAATCTACAGGTGGCTTCCCCTAAAGGGGCCATACAAAAATCAACAAGCTAAATAAACGCAAAAATCCGCAAAATAATTGAAAACAATTCAGGGGTCTACCCCATACACTCAAAACAAACTTATACTATTTTCACCTACCTATTTATGTCACCTACCTATTTACATATATGTCACCTACCTATTTACTTGTTTTCTGTATATAGTTTTAGATAGATTTCAAATTCAGTAACCAAGAGGCACACTTGTGAAATAAATACGTGACTTCGCTACATGGATGGCCTAGTATTTCATTTCAATCAATTTCAATTTTGTAGGATACTAAGAGTCAAAGCTAGGGAGTCTTCATCAGGAGCCCCTCGGAAGTTGTCTAGTTAGTACAAGTCGAGTGATCTTTCCTTAGTACCACACGGTCAAGGATTTGATTAGCTTAGCTTTGTTGGAATACTACTCTACTTGGGTAAGCTTAGTTAAATATCCCTTTAGGGGGGTCTTGGGCCTCTTCCTTTTTGCAGGTATCCTTCTTCCATCCAAGTAGCTTTAAGAGCCTGAAAGCACTAGTGACGAGATGTGGCTAATCCCTTCTTCTCTGAACTGCATGGGGCACTCTTCAACCTAACCATCGTGGTATGCTAAGACTACTCTTCTTATACTAGTTGGCACAGTTACATGATGTGTTTTCCTGATTGGGATAACTTTCAAAATAGTGTGGTGGCCAAGGAATGTGTTAAAAAACTAAAAATTGACCAATAAAATATTTTTTAAAGTCAACCTTTCATTAGTCCACCTTTTCACTCACAAACCAAAATTGAAGTTGTGAATACTTTCCCTTATATCATAGCTATAACAACTTATAACAAGGTTGTTCATCCCCTTTTACAACCCCCTTTTGATTTAAAAATATTTCAGGATCACTTCCTGGGTTACCCCGAGGGGTACCAAGCCATTTTGGGCTTGCTTCCTTATCTTAAAATCTTCGAACAACTTTATGTTTGTAATTTAAAGCCATTTAAAAGGACTTGGCTGTAGATTTTAATCTCATGTTTCTCCCTTGTTTCACACTTTTTTACTTGAGGCATCCATTTGTTAATTACCCAGAACATCGGTTTACCCCGGGGACCCATTCTGGGCCATTTTCGAACACTTTAAGGGAGTGAACATATCGCTATTCACTTTATTTAGTTCTCTTTCCTAAAAATCAGCAAGCTTGTTTTCATCCTATCGTCCATAATTTTCACCTTCCAGGCCATTTTGGCCATCCAGGAAGCTGAGGGAGGACAACACCCATGGTGGGTGGTCCTGAGAAAGACTTCTTGTAAGTCTTTCACCTCTCCTTTTCCCCCTTCATTACCACCTCAGGTGAAGGACCACCTGAGGGGTGGGTAGTCTCTTCCTCGTGATATTGAGGAGTAATATACGGGAATTGGGACCCAATTATACACCCCCATTTATCTCAATTAATTAAATATTAAATTCTCATGTCATGGGAATATGTGACCCATGCTTAGGTTGATGCCTCATCACTCTGTAGCTCTACCACATGTCGATCTTTGAGGGTGCCACTTGTAATTGCATGGACGATGATTGTACCTGCTAAATATAGACGTTTCTAAAAATAGATACCAACTCTTAAATTTTAGGAAACTATCCACATCACTCAAGATGACTTACCATCTAAAAATAGACACTTCTAAAAATAGAAAGTTATTTGTATGCCCTTGAATTTATACTTATTGATCTCATATTTCTTCAAGGGATCTGAATATATGATCAAAACTAACATGCGAGCCCTAGTGCTCAACCTACTAAAAATATTAAATTGTGCCAAATCGTCTCAGAAAATAACCAAAAGACTCTGGATGTCTCAAGGATTAGTACTACACGCTCATACTTTGATTCTGGTGCCTGGAGAAAAACCTACTAAAAATAGAAAGTTATTGCACGTCACCCGAAAAAGTGTCATCGAGCCTAGAATTATGCAAGAACTCATACTATATGCTCAAAACTTCTCGAAACAGTCAAGAGACACACTCAAATTGCATCTCCTAAAAAATAACAACCCCTGTTGTATGTAGACATCTCTCTCAAAATGTATGGAAACCAAGTTAACTCTAACTCTGAACAAAACAACCATGTACCGATCATTTACATGCCTCTAATGGGAAACAACCTCTTGCTCAATAGAAGTTCTAAGCTCTGGGAGAATCTCAGAATGCTAGCCAAAATAATTCATGGTGGATATTAACCCTCAATATTTTCAAGGGTGAAAATCTAGGGCTTAACAACGGGGAAGAGTCCAATTGATATTGTAGAATGGAAGGAGTAAAACCCTTCCAGGTGTGCTAGATATTCCATGTTTGAAAAGAAACCTGATATATGTTAGCAATATGAGTGATGCAAGAGTGGACACTATATTTTAGAAGAATACATGAAAAATGGTCAGAGGAGCAATGGTATTAATAAAAAGAGTCCAGATTGGAACCCTATACAAGTTTATAGGGAATGTCAACTCGAATAGATGCAACAACAATGTTATTTCTAAAGTCGACTCTATTTCGACCCAGCTCGACTCATCTCAGGCTGAGTCGATTCAAATCGAATCAACAAGTTTTCGTCAAGTTAACCTGACCATGTTATGGCATGAAAGGATAGGACATATTGGAGAAAAATTACTTCTATCCGTGCACAACAAAGGTATGGTCGAAGGTTTTCCTGTATGTAATTTCATTCTTTTGGCAACTCCATTTTTTTATGGGGTATATGATGTAGGTCAAGATCTCGACCAATTGAACCCAAGATATGTGTGAGGAACCATCAATTCTTGATGTTCTAACCCCCCCCATCAACACACATTTTCAGATATTCAAGAGGATAAATTATGTCATTATGACACCCCTCCATAATTGTAGTTTCCTAAATCCCAAGCATCATGCAAAGTTTGATAAATATGGCTCCAGCTAAAGGTTTGGTGAAGGTATCAACAACCTGATCATTTGTTTTACAATATTCAAGAGAGACAACGTTCTCATAAACCAACTGTTTGAAATAGTGAACATGGAGCTAAACATGCGTAATATTACTATGGGAAACATGATTTTAAACAACCTATATGGAAATCTGGTTATTATAGTAGATTGTAGTCGAGGAATAAATAGGACGGACAAGTTCTCACAAAATTTGGTGAATCCATAATGCTTTAGTACAATCTTGAACGATGCCACTATATTTTTATTACGTAGTCGAAAAAGATACTGTATTTTGTTTCTTACACAACCATACCAATGATCCAGTGCTATTGCGAGATACATAGCCAGATGTGGACTTTATATCATCACTATTACCTGCCTAGTCGAATTCAGTGAAGCCAACCAATGACTTTGAACTTTGACAATACTTGATACCAAAATGAGAAGTACCCTTGAGGTAACGAACGATTCATTTGAATTATTTATAGTGTCTTTCCTTATGGTCTTGCATAAACTGAGAAACCACACTAACAACAAAGGAAATTTTAGGTTGACTATTAGTAAGATAAATAAGACTGTTGACCAATTGTCGATAAATAGTAGCATTGACTGCAAGAGTTTGACAGGTTTTGGTAAGAATTACTCTAGAATAAAAAGTAATAGCACAAGGATTGCAATTAGCCATGTTACAATGTGTCAACAAATCCATCACATATTTAGACAAAGAAATGAAAAATCCATCACCAAGTGGTAATACTTGAAGACCCAAAACATAATGTAGAGTAACAAGATATATCATGTCTAAGGAGTCAACAAGTTGCTTCTTCAATATAAGGATGAGATCATTATTATTTCTAGTCATGATAAAATCATCTACATATACATCAATAATCAAGGTGTCTCCATTAGTGTGGAGTACATACAAGGTGTGATCATATTCACACCATTTGAAACCAACTCAAAGAAAGAAACTATCAATCTTAGCATACCAAGCTTGGAGAGCCTACTTCAAACCATAACGTGATTTCTTGAGTCAACACATCAAATTTGAATATGTCAAAAAACTAGGTGGTTGTTCCATGATTTTTTTTTCAAAAAGGTATCCATGAAGAAATGGGCTCTTCACATCCATATGATGGATTTTCCATCCAAAATGAGCAACAAAGGAAAGAATCAGTTAAACATAGTTCATGTTTACGATAAGGGCAAAGGTTTCAATGTGCTCGATGCCTTCTTATTGTGAAAATCCAGTCACAAGTAGGCATGGTTTATGTTGTTCAACAACACCTTCAAAGATAAATTTTGTTCGGTATACCCATCAACACTTCACAATTTTCTTTCCTTCTAGTTGGGGAACTAAGTCCCAAGTGTGATTCTTCGACAAAGAATCAATTTCTGGCTGCATGACCTTCTCCAATTTAGTTCATCCTTCAACATCTAAGTAGGAAACATGATCATCATCATTCAACATCTAAGTAGAAAACATGATCATAAGTTTCAAGTACATTAGTCATCAAGGAAACACTACCATGTTGCTTTTGACTTTAAGTTTTTTTGTATGAAGAAAACATCCCCGACATCAGCTCCAAAAACTTCAATTGTATTGGAATCCCATCTGGGTAGAAAATAAATAGGTTAACTATGGTTCAATTTAGTAGGTTGGTCATAAGTGATAGGGTATTCAGTCCATGGGCCAATTGAAATAGAGGATGACAGACTAGTTGACTCAGAGGTCAACGGTCTAGTTGAAAAACAAATAGTGTTCAAATGTCCAGTTGAGGGAGTGAAGTATGAAACATGAGCACCAATTTCAAACATGACATCAAAGGGATATTCCTACATCAATCCAGAAGAGACATTCTATAATGTAATTCTATAAGACTTCTCATCAAACCATACATCTCGCGTGATGATGATTTTTCATTTGATAGGGTCAAATAGTCGATAGGATTTCGACTCTTCGGAGTAGCCCACCATGATGCAAGCATGACTCTTTTCATCCAACTTTATTTTTCAATGATCATAAATGTGATCCTAGGAAATGCATCCAAACAAACGAAGGTGGCCTAATGAAGGCTTCGTTCCATACCATTTTTGGACTGGAGTCATGGAGGGAACAACTCAAGTTGAGATGTGATTTAATAAATAATTTGCACGATACACTGTTTCAATTGAGAAGCGAGGAGGAACATATTTATCTTGCAAAAGACATCTATCCATTTCGACTAATGTTTGATTCTTATGTTCTGCGATGCCATTCTATTTAGCTGTATGAGGAATTGACCACTTCCATTCAATACCATATTGAAGTAGGTATTCTTCAAAATGTCAATTTACATACTCACCATCATTGTTTGATCTCAATCACTTGATGGGTCAACCAAATTTATTTTTAGAAAAGGACCGAAAGTCCTTGAACGTTTCAAAGACAAGGTTCTTATTCTTTAGAAAGAAAACCCATGTAAATATAGAGAAATAATCAATTGAATTCAAAATATACCTTGCACCTACCTGTGAAGGTAGATTGATGTGACAAACATCACTATGAACTAGATCTAGTAGGTTTTTTGTTTTCCATGCTTTACGAGATTCGAATGGGACCTAATGATGCTTCCTAGGTACACAGTCCTTACAGACTCCTTCAGGGAGAAATACCTTTAGTAAACTAACAACCATGTTCTGAGTTTCCAGTTCCTGCAGACTTATAAAATTTAGATGTTTGAGTCACTCATGCCAAATTTGACTTCACTCATTAGTGTGAGCAACAATTGTAGCCGATTCAGTGTCAGGTCAAGTCATGTCACATGATTTTACAATTTCTCCATCCGGTTGGGAATCCCACCAATGGAAATCAAATTTCATTTCTTTAAATCACAAACATAGAACCAATTTGGACAAAATTCCGTAATCTTACCTGTCTATATCAAATAAGAAACAAGAAACAGATTGACACTAAGGTTTTTCACATGATAAAGGTTGACAATCTTCCCATGTCGATATGAAACATCACTTTGACCAACAACATCCAGAGAAATATTGTCAGGAACATATACTTTCCTCTCCCTAGCTTCATCCAACCACGTGAACGAAGAGACATCCTTACCCATGTGATGAGTACACCCAGAGTCAACTACACATTCATTTTGTGTAGAATGAGACAACAAGGCCTAAGAATTTCATACTTGGAACGTGAAATTATTAATGAGTTGACATACAATAGACATGTCTGCTTCAAGGAATTTAACCTTCTCCTATAAATCATCTCTCTTTTTATAGAAAAGTTTCTCCACATTTGTAGTCTTTCCACAATACTCACATGTCTTATTCTTTCGAATTCACTAGTGGGGAATATGTCTGTCTCTACATTTCCGAGTCACAATATGCAAGTTTCTATGTAGAGGCATAAAAATGTAATCTATCCTTGGGATCCATATTGCCTTTTCCTTTGAGAAAGTGGGCGTGATTTTTACCACCAAGCTTTCCTTCTTCAAGCAGTTTGTGTTGATCAGTAATAAAAAAACCACAGAAAGCTTCAAATGTGTAATCCTTACCATCTTCCTTGTGTTCTTGCTAGTTGGTGGAGAAAGTTGACACAAAAACATCGAATGGTGTTCTTACGTTCATTAGGACCAACTTGATGAGATGGATATCCTTGTTTTTATATTTCTTTCCACATTCACCCAATTTCAACTGGAGTGATTTGACATGTGCCAGATAGTCCTCCATTCTATCAAAGGAATGAGAATTGAGAGAGATCAAATCTTTCTCTAACTGCATGATGTGGATCTCGTTGAATCGATTGAACAACGAATTTATCTTCTCCTAGAATTGATGAGGGTAGTTGATTCCACTGAGGTGAAATTAAATGTTCAGTGAGATATAGGTTGTGATGATCCCTACAACCTCATCCTTCTTTCCATCAACAATGAACTTCATCTTATTTTCTGTTCAATTCGAAATCACAAACTTCGTATACTAACACAATACTTTTTATTTCATTATGGTTTCCCTATATGGTGCCCATACTACATAATTTGATTCATTTAGAACAATAAGATAAATTTTTAAAGTCATCTTCGATATCTAGACAAAAACTGGTATGTTTCAATAATTTCCAATCAACAAACCACTGGCCTAGAGTCAATCACACAACATATCCGAATCAATAAGGTTTGTAGATAACAAGACGAGGTCCCAAATAATTGACTCTAATACCATGCTTGAGAATAAGATGGAACATGTCATGAAACAAATAACACATTATTGTAGATAATCGAAGACGAATAAAATTTTGAAGATAAAGGGTGGTGTCTAAAGACATCATTACAACACTTAAGCAGAAAGAAATTTGAATAGAACATCACAGTGCATGTTGCACATCTTGATCCACATGATCTATTTCATAATATCCATGATAATAATGAGCCAAGGGGTATTCTATTTATAGTCTCAATTTCTAACCAACTTCCATAGAATTCGGAAGATCATGTCCACATGAACCATCAACTGTTAGAGTTGACACTTCCAAATCCATGTTTTCGAGTCGATTGGACAAGGATGATCAACCTTACCACTTGCGCATCCAAATCATAGTCGATTTCTAGGATGGTCGATCCACCAGTCGAATATCTAGGACTTATGGTCAACTGCCCAACTGAAAAGCAAGTTGACTACTCGAATGACCGGTGCAGTGTGTTGGTTGATCACCTGGCCAATTGTATCCAAATTTAGGTTGACCTCTCAACCAAATGAACCCAGGAGATGTGTGATGTGTAAATGTGTTGAACCTACACAAAATATATCTAACTGGGAATCTACATACACAATTGTAGAGAAAATAAAAGAAAAGAGAAGTAGGAGAGAAAGAATGGAAGAATTCTCATTAACCAAATGAATGAATGATAATTTACACATGATATACTCCGTATAACTCAAATAATGTGCACTGGAGGAGAATCCAATGCACCATAGTGGTGTTCTAGAGTGATATGGATACATAACAACAATTATGGGAGTAAACTGTCACCTAGTCTAGTCTCTCAGGAAGTTACGGGAGTGAGCTGCCACCTAGTCTAAGTTAATTAGTTTATGAGTCTTCAGTTAACTGACTGAAACAGAGTGAAGTGAGGAGGAGATCAGGTAATCATGAGTAATGCAATATTCTAGTGATGATCCCAAGGACAATGTGCATTAGTTGGTGATGATCCCAATGTTGCATGGTGATAATATCAATGTGGCATATAGACTCGACTCAACTGATCAAACTGAAGTGTGAACCAAAGAGAATATTCTCCTAGAGGAACATTCTCCCTAAAATATAGGATATTGAATAATGACTAATAAAATTAGGGAAAACCTTATGAAAATAAATCCTAGGTGTGTGTGAAGTATCTCCAACACCCCCGCTGAACATCACTATGGTGAAAATAAAGAATGGCTCCTGACAATGAGGCCATGTTAGGTACCCAAATAAAAAAAATACACTGAAATAAATAAGGAAAAAGGGAAAAACTCAAGGGAAACCCCCCCTAAAAGTAAAATGTATGTAAAAATAAGAACTGACAGTTGCTAGGAAATTGTGTCCTTCACTCCAAGACTACTGTGCAAAGAAAGGAACTTCTGCTCAGTGAAGGCCTTGGTGAAGATGTTTGCAGTCTGTTCTATTGAAGGACAAAAATACAGGTCGATGATCCCCTCATGTACTAAGTCAGTGACATACCCACGAACTAAATCAAATATTTCCTGTCTTCTGCTGAATCAGAACCCCCAAATTACCTATGGAGGCCTAACGCAAGCTAGCTCTTTCTCTCTTTCTCTGTTCCCATGTGATCGTGGGTCATGATCACGGTTCAATTAAACGCAGTGTCTATTTGTATTTTCTGCCTCGACGCTACAGTAATGTCAAATCGTTCAACTCTGTAACCTACGAACCCCGACATGGATAGCAACCGACCAATAGGGACGAATCCCTACAGGGTTAGCAAATGGCCAATAGGAACAAATCCCAACAGGGCTAGAGAACAAACAATGAGAACAGGCCCCGTCGCACGGTTAAGTGGAGTACAGGTGGTAGAGGGGGAAGTGCGACATGGTAGTCTACAGGACAGGAGGGGGGCCCCACTTCGCACGCCACACTATTCCGGAACCCCCCCCATTAAAGGAAAAATGGCAAGGGGGGTCCGGAATCCACCTGAGCGTTGTTGATCATGATGAGTTAATCTCGACCATTCGAGAGTTGCGGGTCCAATTCCGGACCCCCCCCCCCCACATTAAAGGCAGAATGGAAAGGGGGCTCCAAAATGAATCCTCAGTCGTAGATCTGGGCGGGTGCACTCTGGCCATCCAGATCTACTCGCTACTTACCCTAATGCGCATTTGTGCCCCAGCGTAAAACTGGCATCTCTTCCTCACATCTAACGGTCATCACAGAACCTAAGATCCTCCAAAAGAATCTCGTCCATTCATTGGGTTTATCATCACGAGAGTCCGAACTCTCGATCACGGGACTCCCGAATTCTCGATCCCTGGTTTCCCGATGCAGTTAATCTCTCGACACCTAACCTCTGTAAATCGGACGATCCAGATCTATCCCAAGATTTCCACCATGGAAAGTCCCGACCTCTCGTCACCAGGACTCCCGATCCCGCGATTCTTGATTTCCCGAAATGGGTAATCTTACGACACGTGGCCTCCGTCAATCGGACGGCTCAGATCTATTTCAGGGTTTTCACTATGGAAAATCCCGATCTCTTGTCAACATGACTCCTGATTTCCCGACTCTCGATTTCCTGAAATGGGTGATCTCTTGACACATGGCCTCCGTTAATCGGACGACTTAGATCTATCCCAGGGTTTTTTCCCCCTATACACTGGGTGCTTAACCCTTGGGTAACTCCTGACAGATCCAACGGCTGTCGAGTTTTTCAGCCGAGATTTGACGGCTCAGACAAATTCCTAACTTGTGGGCTTTCCCACGACTTCCTAATCGTGGAAAGATCCACGGTCCGGATACTCTCAGGGACCTTGGGGATCTACGGTCCTGATCTCTTCGCTACCCACAAAGACACCGAGAAACCAAGTGGTAAGGTGTTTAACATCCTACTTTCTCCTACCAATCTAATGGTCGTGTGACCGCAGATTTCCCGATGGGATCTCATCCGTCAATCACCTCCTATCAAGGTTAAGGAACTTAACACTCTATCTTCTCCTTCCGATATGACAGTCGTGAGTGACCACAGATCTCCCGACAGGATCGCGTTTGTCGATTCGATACTTCATCCTTATGCTGCCATATCGGGTTTTTCAAGAGGGTCATTCCTCTTCGTGCAGGGTTACTAAGGCCTTGCACATTCACATTCTTTTTCCCGGTTCTTGATGGGCTTTTCAAGGAAGGTATCTTTATGGGGAGATTTAATCAGGGTACTACCTGAGGTATATAAGAGTAACTTTCTCCCATGAATCAGACACGCGGTCTGAGTTAGGTTGGTAAGCATATAAATAGTGATTTATGAAAACATAAGCTAGATGTAGTCTTTCCATTATAAACATGCATCTACTAGTATTGATCGAAACATCCTACGAACATTCTTACAATGAAATCATTCACAGTTTCACATCCTATGGGCATAATCATCAGAATAAACATATATATATATATATATTTCAAGATGCCAAAGGAAAAACACTTATCAAAAATAACACCAGGGGTCAAGCAACTGTTGAGAGGGGTGCTCGTTTCCACCCAACCATAGGCTTAGCGACTCCCAACGGATTTACCACTAGCCACCCCCGAGATGAGACCACGATGCTGTGAGACTATGTCTATGTTTTCCAGTGACTAGGAGAGAAGGTTTTAATCCTTCCTCTCTTCTATCACTCACTCTACATATCACCAGAGTTCTCCCCTCGTGTCTGCCCCCAATCGCTTCTACCCCATGCCTTATCCTCTTGTGAGGTTGTGTGTGGCACGATTTCCCTCACGCTGGTCAGGTCTGACGGCTCTACGGATGAGAGGTTCACCTCCCCATCCCTCATTAATTCCTAAGGATCCATCCACCTACCAGCCTGCGAAGCATTTAATTCGGGGCCAACGAGTCACTTTTGGTTCTCTGGGCCAGTGGAGTCCAAATACGGTATTAATTCTCGGTGGAATTTAACGCCACCTTTCCAGGTGCCTTCCACCTCCATCGTGGTCTCTTTTTCT
>SNQJ01S0094521.1:0-24505 GCA_010110895.2 Picea sitchensis | reverse complement strand
CCTCCCCTCGCATCTGCCCCCACTCGCTTCTACCCCACGCCTTATCCTCTTGCGAGGTTGCGTGTGGCATGATTTCCCTCGCGCTGGTCAGGTATGACAACTCTATGGATGGGCGGTTCACCTCCCCATCCCTCATTAATTCCTGAGGAGCCATACACCTACCAGCCTGCGAGGCATTTAATTCGGGTCCAGCGAGCCGCTTTTGGTTCTCCGGGCCAGTGGAGTCCAAATACGGTATTAATTCTCGGTGGAAGTTAACGCCACCTTTCCAGGTGCCTTCCACCGCCATTGTGGTCTATTTTTCTGCACATCCCCTCTCAGCAGGCCTACAATAAAATTCATAATGTTATTCACATTCATTGACCTTTTCCTCAAGGTCCATTTACATCATATATTCACATTTATGAGTTTGCCATAGTTCTTGGCTAGTCCAGTTATTTTTACAAACTGGGGGAAACAGGGTGTTACAAAGTCCTATATGTAGCACATGTGGATCTCTATGTGCTTCATCCACTGCCTCTAAATAACTTCAGATTGCTATGATTGTCATACCAGATGACAATCGACCAATGAAACTGAATTCCAAACTCAGTGAATAAATTTTGTAGACACATAGCCTAAATGGTTATGTTAACTACCACTCTATACTCTGCCTCGGATGAAGATAGAGAAATAACAACATGCTTATTTCTCGACCAATAGATAGGCCTGGAACCAAGACTGAATGAGTAACTAGTTTTGGACTTGTGATCAATGCTATCTCCAGCCCAGTCAAAATCAATGAACCCAATGAGGTCCAATGTAGAGTCTGTTGAATAGTGAATACCAAAGGTGATGGTTCCCTGTACGTATCGAAGAATATGCTTTGCAACCTTCCAATTTATATCATGTGGCTCTTGCATGAACCTTGAGACTTATCCAACTGCATAGGAGAGGTTTAGTCTGGAGTGTGTGAGATGCAACAAGCTCCCCAATAACTGTTTGTACAGTCTGATGTCAACCATTAGATTTTCTCTGCCATCCTCAAGTCTGAATCTTTATAGGAAAGGAGTTAGGGAAGACTTGCAGTATGTCATGTGAAATATCTCCAGGAGATATTGTGCATACTTGGCCTGAGACAATTTGATGCATGATGCATCCTGACTGATCTAATGTCCAAGGAAGAAATGTAGTGGACCCATGTTCGTCATCAAGAAATTGTCATGTAGAATCCTCTTGACTGCAACAATCATTGAAGTCGAGTAGCCGGTGATCAACAAATCATCAACATACATAAATAGGAGTAGAAGTGAATCAACCGTCCTGAGCATGTAAACATTTGGGTCTAATTTACAACGTATAAAGTTATGTGATAGTAGGTAGGATTCCATATTGGAATACCATTCCTTTGGATCATGCTTGAGGCCATAAAGAGACTTATTCAATTGGTAGAMCAAAKATGAATCCTCCATAAATCCATGGGGCTTCTCCATATAAATATCCTCAGAGAGATCACYGTGAAGAAATGAATTCTTCACATCCATCTGATGGACTTCCCATCCGTTAGTTTCCACAATGGAAAGTGACAAATGTATGGAATCCATATTCRTTACTGGAYCGAAGGTATCATCATATTCAATGCCATTCACATGGTGAAATACTTTGGAAAATAGAATGGATTTGTATCTGCTAATATGTCCATCCACTGTGCTCTTGGTCCTATAGACCCATCTACACCTRACAAGTTTCCTTCCTGAAGGAAGGGGAACCATATCCTAAGTCTGGTTCTCTAGGAGAGAGTTGTASTCCTCCTGCATGGYGGATTCCCAAAAKGGATTTCYAGCATCCTCGCCATAAGACTATGGATATGAAGACTAAACCAAGAAGAKATGCTTGGGTGGCAATGGTTCAGTGGTGGTGAGTGAAAGAGAAGGCTCCTTGAAACCAAATCGAGTCCTCCTAGTATCAGCTGGATCSCCAACAATATTCCCTTCATATTGAAGAGTAGTCTGAACCCACTTGGGCCTCAACTCTAGCTCTGCATCTTCATTTGCATGCACTAACTCTGCATCTGACTGTATTGGCTCTGTATATGGATCATCTAAATCCTTTGAATCAGAAATCTCATCTGAAGAAGAGTCGACATGTGCATTCTCATCATCTTTGATAGGTGGAATAACAAAGGTGTTCGCATGCAGCTACTAAGGTACATGTGAGACACTTTCCTCAAATTGACACTATGCCCAATCATGAGTCAGTCTGAGGAAAGATAAATGAGTATGTATCCCTTCACACCGTCAGGGTATCCAACAAAGATACACTATGTTATTTGTGGATCAAGTTCCTTCCTCTTCTCAGAGGGAATCTGAGCCCGTGCATGTGAAACGAAAATGTGAAATTCGGTCACTTCCAATTTGAGGCCGCTCCAAGCCTCGTAGGGGGTATTATAATTGACAGATCTATGGGAATAGCTGTTTTGTATGTAGGTTGCACAATTAAGTGCTTCGACCCATAATCTCTGTGGAAGTGACCTTGCTTGTAGCATGCAAGATGCCATCTCTTTTAGAGATATATTTTTCCGCTCAACAACTCTGTTTTGCTGTGGTGTATAGGGTACCATGTGCTGCAACTGAATCCCTGCATCATTATAGATATTTTGTATCTCATGGTTGACATACTCTCCCTATTTATCTATTCAGAGAACTTTGATTTTCTTTCCTGACTGTGTCTCAACAAGGGCTTTGAAATATTTGAGGTGTTGGAAGACCTCTGGTTTTTTCCTCACAAAGAAAATCCATGTGAAGTGTGAGGAATAATAAAACTAAATGAGCACATACCTTTCTTTACTGATTGATGGATGCGAAAAAGGGCCCATGAGGTCACTATGGATCAGATCAAAAGGAGAGGAATCCTTCTGAGTATTTCCTTTGTCGAATTTCTCTTGAGGGTGTTTTCCAAGAACACATCCCTCACAAATTCCTTTGGAGAAGTGGATGTCAGGTAGACCATCAATCATTCCCTGCTTTATAATCTATTTCATATATCTGAAATTTAAATGCTCGAACCTTTCGTGCCATATCCTATTTCCTTCATCAGCATGGGTAAGCAGTAAAGAAAAATCTGGTTCAATAAATTCAGAAAATGTGTAGAGTCTAGATTGATGATTTACCTCACCGATAGCAACCCTGGAATTGGTTTGCATGTCATATATATCCACTGCATCAAGTTTGAATATTACTCTCTTTCCGATTCCATATTTTTTCATCTGATACACAAAGAGAAGATTGATGGAAAGTTTGGGAACATGCAACACATTCTCGAAGCTTCCATATGTGAGTTCAATTATTCCTTTCTTGGTGACCTCAAATGGAGAGTTGCCCCCCATCAGAATAGTAGGGCATTTGCATGCATCCAATGAAGAATATAATTCTTTTGTGTAATCCATGTGGTGTGATGCTCCTGAATCTACAATCCAAGCATCAGGAGAGGAGTTGATGGAAATCAAAGCATGGCTATAATTTCCTTTCTTAGGATTCTGATCTTCTAGCTTCTTCTTCTTCACACCCTCGGGGATGTGATATCCAAGGTTGTTTTGCTGAAGTATTTGGGTCATTAGTTCTATATTTTTGTGCATAGATGTGGATTCTGGATGGACTCCTTTATGATAGTAAGTGCATTTCTCCCATTTTCTTCCCTTTCCATCTTTATATCCAGATGAATCATTGAATGGTTTTGAGTACCCTTCCTTCTTCGGATTTGCATGTGCTTTCCTTTCTTATTTGTCTTTAGATTTATGATAGTGATGACCGCTACCATATTTCAAAGTAAGTGCATGTGCCTTTGGGCCTTTGAGTTTTACCATGTTTATGAGCTTGTTCTGCTCTTGTGTTAGAGACTCGATAAAGTACTCAAGAGAGGGCATATTCCAGGTGGCTCTAGAGGAGAATATAACTGAATGAAATGTGGATATAAACACTGAGTATTCTGGAACAAGTTTGGAGAGAATGGTGAGAACCATTTGTTTATCCTCCCTATATTTATCAACCCTGCAAGCCTTGAGTTGCGACAACAAATCGTTATATTTGGTAAAGAAATCTTGGATACTATTCCGATGCAATCTATATTTATTTTATGGTTTTTTAATTCTTACTTAGGTCATTTGTCCCGAGCACATGAGCTATTGATGTATGCAGAGACATGAATTAGAATTTTATCGTTATGTATTTGCATTCACGTGATTCTAACTTTGCACCTTCATGATAGCTATTTGGTTTGGGTTTTAAGTAGTGTTTAGTCTCATTATAGCTCATTTGGTTACAATAATTCATTCCTAGTTAGGATAGGATAGATTAGAAAAACATTATACCTACATTTACATAGTACTCATCTACATCTTCCATTTGCATAACCATCCATCATTCACCTTCATCGGTGGACCATGATGCAACCGGTAAAACCAAAACCAACAATGGTTGTTGGGACAAAATCTAGATGGGTTCCCTATTCCAAATGGTGAGAGGTCTAATTAAGACTTTCTACCAGGGGTAACCCCTTCTATTGGCAAAGTGCAATTTCAGTCCCATCAACATAATTGGTGCTAGAAGGAGAGTTGGATGACAATATTTCCCATGTGGAGTCATTTCAATTGAATTTTAACCAGGCCATGGCTCCTCTCCATACCTTTGTATGGGATAAACCATTGAGTCTTCTGAGTACAAACATGGGCATCTTAGTCAAGACAGTAAATCTATCGTCAAACCTTAAATTAAATGGTGAATGGCATGTCTTCGAATTCACACACCTCAATGAGTTTCACATCACTCAATGAAATATTAATATTATTCAATACAACGAAATATGTCGACTATTCATCCTCACATTCAAAGGGTGGATTAAATCCTGGTTTAGGATGTTACCAACAAAATCGATTTATAGCTGGAAAATTTTTACGGAAATGTTTATTGCTTCTCATGAAGATTATGCCTATGATGAACTCTTTAATGAACTTACAAAAATACCCAGGCTTGTAAATGAATCCGTGAATTATTTCTTTCAAAGAGGTATGTATATTTATTGTAGATTCCCTATAAGTGGCGAACCCTCGGGACAATAAATATTCAATTGGTTTTCATATCTTGTCTCTATTTATAAAGAGTGCGATCTAAATGATTAAAGAACATCTCATTCAAAATATTCAAATATGACCATGAAAGACACACGGTACATAATATTTGACTAGAAATCTGATGCATTTGTGGGGGAATCCTTATCACATATATTAGACCCATTAGCCTTAGAGTGTGAACCATTTACCATCCCCCTTTCAGAAAATCATGAATATAATTTGGTGTATTATGAATCCCTCATTGAATAAATCCTGTCATCTTCATAATTTGAATATCTTCATGAACTTTATACAAATCTGTTTGATGATAATAACTCATATGACCACCAAGTTGTTTATCATGCAATGCTTCTTTCACATTATTATTTCAATGATAAAAAAAAGAATGATAAAACAGAACAAGAAGAGTGCCCATATTTGATTGATGGAAGGCTCATCCTTAATGACACTTCATTTGGGTTGCGTCACTTCTAAATTACTTCATATTTTGAATTTCTCGAACTTGTTGAATCACGACTTGATCTCAATAACCCTATTTTCGGTGGCAATTATTTGGTTCTAGAAGTGAATGAAAACATCAGGGTATCACTCATTGGTCTTGCACAATATGAAATTATTAATCCCAATACACATGTGTTAATCACATAAAATCTAAAGTATGCAGAGCACAATAATTTTTCAAATCCTCATGAAGAAATCACAACAAATGAACATCATATCACCATGAAAATCATAGGAAAAATTGAACTAATCCAAGAACCTTTGTCATCTCAATATTATTTCAAATTACATGTTAATCCTCAGAGGTATATGCATCAATTGTCCTTGGATACATTTAAACACTCCATCACTCTTCACATGATTTTTTTGATGTCATAGGAGAATATCTGGAGCCATCTTTCACTCAATGTTTCCCTCAAAATATCATCTATCATCTCTCCCCTCAACATGCAGAGTATGTGAAAATTGATCCCAAGTACATTTGCATCAATAATGAAGAACTCAAATTTCAACTGATGATTATGACAAGTGCTCATCATCCCACTTCGACCCTTAGGAGGAGTGACACCACAAACTCCAAGACTCTCTTACTAAGTACATTGCAAGTGAATTTAATTTTTGAATATCGTTAGGTATGTCACTCACTTTATAATTCCCCACAAACATCATGATAAATTTTATGAAAGAATTGAATCTTGGTTGGGGGAATCTTACACATGCACATTTCCCATGAATAATAATGCCATCAAATTCAATATGTTGAGTGGATATTGTCTTGAACTAATTATTCCTATCTTTCATCTCACACTGCTTCATTCTCTGCAATTCGTTTTCAACCAATATGTGATTACAGGTTTGGAGTTACTTGATTAACTTAACTGGCATTTAGATTACACCTAGATTTCCTTCATCCAGTATAGGGTAGGTTAGGAATAGGATTAGCATTGTTATTTTTCTTCCTTTCCCCGCATAGCATAGATTTTTTTTTCATTTGAATAACATAGATTTTGATTTGTTTTGGGTTATTCAATAAAGTTCACCATATGCCATTAGTTTAGTTTGCGATTTGTGAATTTTTTCTTTAGTTTAATTTTATTTTCAGCGAAGCTTTCTTCTTTTCGTTCAATGTTTTTCATTTTTTTTCTGACAAAAACCTTGGCTCGACCCTGGTTTTCATCGATATTCATGAGGAAACCATGTGAAGGAATTCTTTGATAAGTTTAATATAAAAATTCACGTGTTTTAGTATCATTCTCTCTCATGTTGATAGTTGGACTATGGATTATCCAAAAATGCTGAAATAACATATGTTGAAGAATACTTTACAAATTGGCAAAGATTGAGATTGGATTGAAATATCACATTAGTTGTTCACAACCTTACTCAATATGGTCTCTATTGAGAAGAATCCATTGAAGCATTTGTTGCTCTATGATAGAGGGTATGCCTGAGACTTTATGGTGCATTTATCCTTTCCTAGTCTTAAAGTATATTTTCAATCATGGAGGAAAGTAATAGTGTACTTTGCATCTAACATACACCTCAAGGAACATAGTATCAAGTTTAAGTCACCCTCTGATATACCTCAAGTGAGATCTAATATCGGGGATAATGATCAATAAAATGGATATCAAGCACACTTATTTAGGGAAGAACTAGTAATCATCATAGATGTAGTCATTTGTTGCCCAAAGGGAAGAATTTCAAACAGATTTTGATCATGGAAAGTTATATCCTCTCGAAAGGACGGATACGATTTGAAGAATATACATGTATTCAAAGGATTTGAATTGATTATGCACAATATGAAATATGTGGCATAAGTTTCAAAGATGGAAGTGATATAGAGTGGGTGAAGATACCGTATGGCTGAAGAAAAATAATTTTGGGGACAATAAACAAAATCTCTTTCAAATACTTATTCCCAAGAACACAAGGTTATAGAAATGCATTGGTGGATTTTAGAAAAACATGATGAAGAATGAAATTCTCAGTCAACGCTAGCAATGGATCCAATCATAATAAAATAATATGCATATACACTCTCACATGGATCATTATTATCAAGAGGATGCAAACAACTTGTTGGTTGGAATGCATGAACCTCATTAAAGCTGTTGGGAACACTCACATCCAAGATCTATTTCTTTGTCTATTTTATTTGATGAATACGTATATTTGATTTTCATTGTTCCAATGTTTCATTTGCAATAGGATCTTGGGCTGAGTTCATCTTCTAAATATTAAYACATCTCTCTGCTTTCCTCCCTCATCATCTTGTCCCTTGAAGGAAGTTCATTTTTCAWTTTTTTTTTGTCTTATGATCCATKATTATATTTGATGACATACAAACCTATCACCTCCATCTATCCTTTCATAGGAAACACCTTTGCACTAGAAGTAGGAACGAARAATATTTCATCTCTTTCCTAGCTTGTGAGAATAACTACGAGTATCCATTTGGACATGAATCATAACTATCTGGGAATATTATGACAACAATCAAACCATGGYTAAACATAGTGGTTAATAAATGGTCATCCTTGCATACTGGTTGGTGAGAAGATCCTATGTAATGGKGGAACCATCCACAAATTAAGTATATGCTCATGCGAAAGGTGAAATATCAAATTCTAAAGGATGAAAGACAAAAGGTATATCTATATGTAGCTAGGTGAAAAAAATATTCAAATAAATATCAATAGTTKATRGTCATCCCCTATGAGGAATAAAAGGCYACCACTTTCTCCATCCATCGAATACTAAGAATGCMCTAAATAAATCAGGAAGGAATGGAAAGGAAAGTTTGACTAGACAAGGGGAAATGCAGATATATCCACCGGGGCTATGGATGATCATTGGAAGTGGAGAAAGGTATGTGATTCTATGGTGTCTCCATTGGGGATATGGAAGCTCACGAGAATTGGAGAAACACTTAGAAGGTATCTATATATGCACGTAGTGAAAAGTATTTAATTATCCTAAACCCATATTAGTCTCATGACGAAGATATTAACCCAAATCGTTGATGCAGTTTAAGGAAATAAATCTCACCATCATTCATCCTCCATCTACAACATATGAGATCTAATATCCTATATGAAAGAACCTCTAGTGAGCCCACCATGATAGAATATTTCAGGCAACTATTACATATTCTTTCTACAAATTCTGATCTTGAAAGTAAGTTATGACCCTCTAAATTTTCTTCTTATCAATTAGAAAAGACAATCAAATATTCTGGCTTCACCCAGTGTATTTCCATTTGTTGCGCATGCACAAAAACCTCCCAATTTTCTTCTCTTAGCATCTCTCCAANCTTCCTACTAGAACCATCGACCCCTCTTTCTCATAAAAATGGTTACGCCCAATTTTTTGTTTCGCTCTCCCTGCCTTATCATTTTCATTTTCTCTTTATATCGCTTCAACTCGTCGATATACACTTCAGTGAGATCCCTCTTATTACACCGATACATAGCATACTGAAGAACACATCCTTCTTCCACCTTCGCATTGGTACACCATTGATTTCTTCGCCTATATATAGGCCACCATCCTTTGAGCTTGAATAACACATCGATGCACTTCCACTAAACCTCACTACACATGTTCTTATCATCAACAAAGTGCATGTGATCAACACTGACACATCAATGGTGTTCACATGATTATTCTCACCATGTGCATTCCTTTCATAGGATGACTTTCTTCCATTTTCATGGATGCATCACATATTGGTTGAATTCCTCCCACTCACTTCGATACACTGCATATCAATGAGGTTTGTCTCTCTCTCATCGATGTATTTCTTGTTGATGAGTTTTCCTCTTCCATCCCTTATGCTCCAGCAGAAGGATTTTGACCCGTCGTCATCCATGAGCACATCGATGATGATCTTCTTCCTCTCGCCAACACTAACTAGGTCAGAAATGCCCACCTTTGTCATAAGGAATATCTTATACTTCTCTTGGCTTAGATCCTTATTGCTACACTATTAATCGATCTCCCATAATTTCTGGTGACTAACATCTCCACACCTAAATGGATAATTGATCACTAATACCTACCATGCCTAACCTTCTCCATGACCACATTCATAAACAATTTTGTCTATGTCTCCAGTACCTCACATTCACGTACCACAACATATTTTTTTATTTGCGCCTCTTGATTTTATGACTAACCATGAAAATGAAAGTGTTTTATATCATCATATGGGTTAAATGAAGCATATGTAGGTCTTTCACTGGCTTTGAAATGCATCTTGAAGGAAAATCGACCACCTTGGCTCCAAAACTATGTTAAGCACCTCAAATGTCAATTAGTCACTTTTGCGGGTTTCTAATTCTATGCTATTGACACATCACCTCAATTTCAATGGATTAAATAAGAGCCTATATAACATATATGCCATAGGAACTTATGGAATCAAATTACGATGAAGCAGTAGCAAGAATGAGGTCTTAAATTTCATTTAAAAATGTCCTTGCTTGCGATTTTGAGTACTGGTCAAAGTGGATTTGTCACTCCTTAAACAAGCTAGTTGTATGAATTACACTATTAAGATTCCAACACAATTGATGGAATCAAAATTTGAGCTCTGGAAGTGCCAAAATGATTTCCAATTATTTCCCACCAAGAAAGCCATGTTAACTATATCCATCATTAAAAAATGAATCCATTCAAATGCTTGACTAACATGTTCAGTTATCTTAATAGAATCATCTCTTTGTAATCTTCGTGTTGCAGAAAATGACACCTCAATCAGACGTTATATGAGAAAGTTATGGTCTTTCGAACTCAAGATCTTGTTGTTTCTTGCCAGTAAAAGGACACTTATAAACTCTTTCGAATTGTCTTCCTTCATATCGGAGGAGATGATGGGAACACGTTCCATTTATACCGTAAGATTTCATCAAAAGTCCTTTGTTTGAAATCAGTGCAGTTCCCATGAAATCCTCCAAATCCATCAGAGGAGTTCCCATCAACTCCTACGATAGAAAGCARAGGAGTTAGTTCAAATTCCTTASATACAAAGTGGAGGAGTTAGTTCAAACTCCTATGAAACATATCAGAAGAGTTTGTTCAAAGTCCTCTGAAACATATTGGAGAAGTTAGGTCAAACTCCTTTGATATCAAGTAGAGAAGTTCCCATTAACTCCACCGAAATATCGGAGGAGTTCTTGTCAACTACTTCGAAATTTCAGAGGAGTTTCCATTAACTCCTCCGAAACCTACAAAATATTCCTTCATAATTTGGCCATAATGTTTGACATGGGTGATCCTTTTGTGTGTTCTTTATACAATTGGAAATGTATTTTTGAGATCTACAATTTCCTAGTTATATGATTTGAGAAATTCCTCACCTATCGTATACATGTTTTTGGATTAAGATCTGACACCTTGTTAATAGCCCAGGAGAACACCACACCTCAACCACAAGTAGATGAACCATGAATCGAACTCAGGGAATTTTATTCAAAGTCTTAATTAATTATATTTTGGTTTTATGGGTTCAAATTCTTGTTGTAATAGTTTATTTAAGTATCCCTCTGAGACCACTCATCTGCAATATGTTGAATTGTGCCAAGTATTGATTCCAAGAGGAGGACACACTCAACATCCTTACAATGTGATCTACATCCAAGGACAATAGAGAATTAAGGACAACATAAATTGTCATAGCATCAGGAAGTAGGAAAATGAATCTGATTCAAATGGATGAAGAGGAGGTCTAAACCCCATGATGATTGATTGTCAAACTTGGATGACCAATATGTTCCAATTTCCAAACTAGTCATTACGGTGGATGAGAGGCACTATAGACAAAATCCATTATGGCCCACTAGCGGTAGAATAAAAATTTGAAATGTAATTGATATCTTTCTTCCTTCATCATAATAAAGAAGATAAGGACAAACGTTGGTAAATGAAATTTCACGGGGGTAGGTGAAATGTCAAGAGTCATGTTGAACCACAATAAATACTAGAATTGAACTCAAATAAAGGGTTTTCTTCTCTTCAAACATTGTACATTTATGAACTATTTAGGGACTACAATTTCAAATAAAATTGAGGAGCCACTCCTTGGATCTTGGATGTACTATTGTTGAAACTCTTAATATTGAGAAGCCCTCAGGGCTAGAATTTGATAGAGAGGAAAACTGGCATGTGTTTTTGTTTTTCTACAAACTATTTAAAATATAATGTATGTTGTTCACATGGGTTGTAAGAACAAAATTGCTTATAGTCTATTCCGATGCAATCTATATTTCTTTTACAATTTTGTTATTCTTATTTATGTTATTTTTCATGAGCACACACATTGTTGATGTATGCAGAGACATGACATAGGCTTTGTATGTTATGTATTTGTATTCATGTGTTTCTAACTTGGCACCTTCATGATAGCTATCTGATTGGAGTTTTAGGAAGTGTATGTCTCATTACATCTCTTGGTTACGGTAATTCAATCCTACTTAGGATGGGATAGATTAGAAATAGATTAGACTTGCATTTACATAGTCTTCATCTACATATTCTATTTTCTTAACCATACATCATTCACCTTCATGGATGGATCAAGACACAACCAGTAAAACCAAAACCAACAATGGCTACTGGGAAAAAATATGGATGGGTTCCCTATTCCAAATGGTGAGAGGTATAATTCGGACTTATTACCTAGTGTAACCCCTACTTTTGACAAAGGGATATTTTAGACCCATCAACATGTTGTTATGCCTCAACTCCTATATAAGGAAGGACAATATTGGGTGAGGAGGAAGAGTTCTAGAGTATCATATTTTTGGTCTTGTGTTGTTCAAAGGGATGGAATGGAGAGCTTGGAGGAGCTACTGCAACATCGACATTGAGGTTGTAAAGGCTTCATTACTTATTTCTTTCCATATAATATAACGTGGCCTATTCCCCTCATACTCATATTGTTCAATGTATGCATGCCTATTTTTTCTTAGCTCAAAGTAGATAGGTCTATTTTTCCTAACAATATATCGTGGAAGAAAGGAGAATTGCTTTGTTCCTTGCAAAAGTTATCTTGCACCAAGAGCTTGGACATCAATATCAAGGGTTAGAGCAGCGAGGACAACCGACGAAAAGAGGTAAGGGAAACCTATCTTCTTTTTCCATTCTGTTTGTGGGTATATAAAGTATATCTAGGGGTAAAATAGGAAACAATTTGTTACTTTCTATCTTATATTAAAGGAGTCTTGATACAAAGGGGGTTTCACCTGTTTGCGGGGGGAATTTGTCCACAACACCATTCTTTAGATTTTTTCGTACTGTAAATCCTATAAATAAGGCACATTGTAATTATATTAAGTTGGATGTTGTAGTTGATCTTCATGGTTATATTTAGCAGAAGGTTGTCATTCATGTAGATGTAAGCCAATTTGGCTACAAGGTTGTTCTTGTGTAAGAAAGAGGGTATGATGATGATTGTGTCTTAGGTGTAGACCAAGGTTAGTCAACTGATCGTTTATCCTGAATGAATAAAAAGAGACCAATATGCTCAAGGAATGTTGGTTTTCCTGTTTGGGTTTCTAGGGTAAAATCTCTGTGTACCAGGTGATTGCTTTGTAATTTACTTGCTTGTTTAAATATGTCTTCTTCTCTTCTAGCGGGTTTAGTGTGGAAGTCTCTTTTCTGACATTTATTTGATAAACAAAACATTTAAAGAAAGAGACCTGAAGGGGTAGTAAGAAACAATGACGAGGATATGTAACTCAATGCTAAGCTCCCTCTAGAAGACTATTATGTATAAAAATGCTAACTCAATAAATATATATGAATAAATAAATGAATAAAAAAAGACATGTTCATGTCTAAGACTTTGAGGGTCATCACATGAACTCATCCGCCCTTCCTTTTTTTCACTATTACTCGTTGTTGCCTATATTTCACCTAAGTACTTAATAAATATGGGTTGTCCTAGGAATTAATGCATGTATAAAGGTGAATATTGTTCCCCTTGGTAAGACTTAGGAAAGTATTAAAACTAACCCCTTTTTGTTGTATCATATTTTTGGATATAAATTGTGTATGGAGTTTTTGAAACATCCAATGTTTTGAGTGGACACTCCATGCATCATCAATGACTACTGAATCAACAACGATTGAAAAGAGTGTTGAGGGGAGGATTATAAAGGCTAAAGTTAATATGATATAAACACTTAATATGTTTTGATAAAACCATAATCCTAGCCCCAACACCCCATTACCCATCTCACGTCATTTGCAAAGCTTTGGAAATTGAAAAACATCCAAATAATTTTAACTGTGATGATGGATATTGCTGGAATAATGATTCATTTATCATATTCTATATGTAATTGTTTTTAGTATTATTGTTATTTTTTATGTCTAAGAAGTATAATTAAGGTGAGGAAATATATTTGAGAGATTCATGGAGATATTATTGGAGAGATTGTTGAGAGTTTGTAGGAGAAGATGATTTCCCGTAACATCTTCTCTCTTTGTATTTATTCATGCTTTGGTAATGAGACAGTTTGAGCTGAGTGTTCATTGTTATTGTTTAATTTCTCCATTATTATTCTGGTGTATTTCTTCATTTGGTATCAGGGCGAAAACCGCATGAAGGATTATTGCAGTGTGAGTGATAGAGTTATGTGAAGTTGAGGGGGCATGCTACAAATCCATGTCAAATTAGTAGATAGATGGTTATTAATGTGCATGTTTTAGATTTATCACAACATAGAAGGGCTAATTCCCACGTTGCTACTATATTGGGTTGTGTAGAAGAGGCAACACACATATGAGGCGGTGATGTTCAGAGATATGTGGTACAATGGCAACTAGATCTGTGTGTATTGATTTCTAAGGGAGGTCAATCGTGTTGTTGAAGATGAAGGTGAAGCTTATGAGATTGTCAATGTCTGTGTGTGACTAGAGGTGAAGCTTATGTGGAGAAGGGTCAAGCTGTTGGCGGAGAATGGTATTCATATTCAGTCTGAGGAGATTTTTTCAAAACCCATGATTATGTTTTATACATTAGAGATTGTGCTAGTCTCCTAGAAGAATAGAACCTGTGAGTACCAGAGAGAAATGGAAACAGATTGAGCATTGTGATAGGATCTGGTGGAAAATTAGATGGACGTGATGATATGAGAAGATTGTTAAAAACAATGTTTCCCTTCTAGCCACTTTGGTCGTTGCTAGGGACCGCAACCTACTGCACGATGAGAAGATTGAGATGTAGAGGGTTATGTCTCTCAATTTTTGTGTGAGTTTCCTCTATTGTTTTAATAACTATTATTACAGAGTTGCATGCCACATTGTAAGAGCTACTATGTTGTTCACGTTGAAAAAGATACTATGTTGTTCAAAGAATGATAGAAAACAGATGTTGGGAGAATATCATCCACAAAATAAATTCTTAGCATGATCTAATGGATAGTGTTGGCTGTGAAGAGGATTCGTCCTTCTAATTCACTTGAGTGGCCTTCTAGTGTTGGTGTTTTTTTTTCTTGCCACTGTTGGAGAAAATTGCACCCTGCCTTTTAGTGCTTTATGTTTATGAGAGAATAAATACACAATATTTGTTAGTGAAGGAGATATAAGAAGTGTTGATTGTAATACTTTGGAAGAATTGAGTTTTTATCTCTTTGTAATACTTTGGAAGAATTGAGTTTTTATCTCTTCATTGTACTCAAACATTAATAAAAGAATTATTGTTTTTGGTGGCGGTTGAGTCCCAATTTTGGGACATTGGTTATCGTCCTGGGAGAAGTGGGACACTTTGTGTTGCTTTTGCGTATTCTCTTTTATTCTCTCTTGTTCTTATTTATTCTTCATGGAGACAAGCAATATTGTGTTACCCAAACTTTTTGGCACAAATTATTTCTATTGGAGAAAACGCATGCAACCTATATTCATCACTACATATTTATGGGAGATTGTAATTGATGGATATACTATGCCTTCTGCTGATGAATTCAAAACATTAAGTGATAATGACAAGAAATATTTAAAGGAAATTATTAAGAAATATAATGAAGCACTTTCACTTATAGGGAGTGCAATTGAAGAATCTATATTTACAAGAATTATTGCTGCAAAATCATCTAAGAAATATTTCGATATTTTAAATAATACATATGAAGGTGTGGTTGTAGCTAAATTTCAAACACTAAGGAGAAATTTTGAAAATGCCAACATGCAAAGTAATGAATCTATTCATTATTACATCACAAATATGCAATATCTTGTTAATTAGATGATATCCTTAGGTGAATATGTTCTAGAAAGGAGACTAATTGAGAAAATTTTAAGAAGTGTTTTGTCTAAGTTTCATATGGTCACCACTAGTATTATGGTTTCCAAAGATTTAAATACAATGATAATTGATGAATTAAGTGGATTTTTGCTTACTGTTGAAGAAAATAAACCAAATGGAGAAGTGGAGCATGCCTTTTCTACAAGGCATAGAGGAGGAGGAAGAGGTAGAAATCAATATTAGAATCATAATTACAATATAAATCCACAACAATTTATTTTTTATCAAGGAAATGCATTTAGAGGAAGAGGAAGAAGTCCAAGTCAATTTAGAGGAAGTTCAATTCAATTCAAAGGACGAAGCATAGACGGTTTTCATGGAAGAGGAAGAGGAAGAGGAAGAGGAAGAGGAAGAGGAAGAGAAGGATCTCAAGAACGACAAGGTCCACAATGTCATTATTGTCATAATTATGACCATCTTGAAATAAATTGTTATGCAAAAATGAGAGCCATGGAAAACGAAGGTGCTAATACAGCTGTAGAAGAAACCAGAAATGAGAAGTAACTCATATCAAGTTTCATGGCACATAATGAAGAAGGTGAATCATGGCATATTGATTCGAGATGTTAAACTCATATGGAATCTCAAGAGGAGTTGTTTACTAGAATTAATGACAACTATTTTGGTAAAGTTGTATTTGGTGATGATAGAGTTTCAAAAGTTAAAGGGAAAGGCACAATTGCAATTCCAACATTGCATGGAAAGAAGAAGTTTATTGATGACACATTGTTGACACTAGCATTGAAGAAGAACCTACTTTCTGTAGGACAGATGATGGAGAATAACTATAAGTTAGTGTTTGATAAAAATGAATGTTTAATCATGGATAAGTTGAATCATAATAAAGTTGTGGAAAAGGAGAAATGACTGAAGATAGAATTTTCAATCTTTCTTTTGATCGGAGTAATTCAAAAAGTTTGAATGCAACATAAGAGATGGGAAACAAGATTTGACATTTAAGAATGGGACATTTGAATTTTCAGAGTTTGGTGTTGCTTCGAAAGAAGAATATGGTGGTGGTTTTCCTTATATCAAGAATGATGATGAAGTGTGTGAAGTATGTATTTCTGGGAAAAAACATAGACAAAGTTTCTCAAATAGAAATGGAAAGGTTAGCGAACATCTAGTGTTGGTGCATTCAGATGTGTGGTCCAAAGGAGACAATGTATTTTGGAAAGGCTTGTTATTTTCTCACTTTCATTGATGATTTTTCAAGGAAGACTTGGGTGTATTTTTTGCAGGAGAAATCTTAAGTGTTTTCTCAATTTCTTGAGTTCAAGGAATTGGTTGAAAAGAAAAGTGGTTTCAATATTCTCACCTTAAGAACATATAATGGGGGAGAATACAGGTCAAATGAATTCTTGAATTATTACAGGAAGAATGGTATAAAGCGAGAGTTTTCCAATTTCTTCTCTCCTCAACAGAATGGAGTGGCAGAGAGAAAAACCATAACCATAGTTGAGATGGATAGGAGCATGTTAAAGTCTAAGTCACTTGGTAATGAGTTTTGGGATGAAGAAATAAACACATTAGTATACATTCTTAATAGATGTCCTACAAATCCAATGTTGAATTTGACTCCCGAAGAAGCATGGTCATGACATAAACCAAGTGTTGCACATATGAAAGTTTTTGGTTGCATTGCATATGAACATGTTCCGAAGGAAAAGAGAAGCAAATTGGATGATAAAAGTGTGAAGTGTATTTTCATTGGTTACAATATTGAAACAAGAAGCTATAGGTTTTTTGATCCTCGAGCAAAGAAATTAATAATAAGAAAAGATGTTATATTTGATGAGTAGGGAATTTATCAGTTAGAACTTGCACAGTTGAAATTAAAAGAATATATTGTTGATGGTGAATCGCATTCCAAGTCAGTAAAGGAAGATGAAGTTAATAAGAAACCTAAGTGGTTTGAAAGAAGTCATTCTGAAAGAAATATGCTAGGTATAAATTTTGAAAGAAGGTTTACCATATCCCAAAGTAATCTTGTGAATTATGCACTTATGACATAGGTAATGGAGATGGATGAACCTCAAACTGATGTAGAAGAATCAAGAAAGAAAGAATGGAATGAATATATGGAAGCAAAGTTGAATTCTTTGGTGATAAATCATACATGGGATTTGGTGAACTTACCAAAAGGTAAAGAGGTGATTGGTACTAAATGGGTTTATAAAACTAAGTTTAAATCAGATGGCACAATTAATAAGTATAAGGATCATTTAGTTGCAAAAGGTTATGCATAGAGAGAAGGTATTGATTATTGGAGGATCTTCATGAGCAACAGGAACAACGTATTCATTTGATATGTGACAATCAAAGTGCTATTCATATGACCAAAAATCCAGTGTTTCATAAGAAGACTAAGCATATTGATATCCAATATCATTTTATTCGAGATTTGGTTCAATAAGCTGCAGTCGAGATCAGTTATTGCAGAACAAAAGAACATGTAGCTAATATTTTCACCAAATCACTATCAAAGGAAAAGTTTTGCAAATCTAGAGATGATCTTGGAATATTTCCAAATGATCATTATGGGGGAGAAATGTTGGAATAATGATTCATTTATCATATTCTAGATGTAATTGTTTTTAGTATTATTGTTATTTGTTATGTCTAGAAAGTATAATTAAGGTGATGAAATATATTTGATAGATTCATGGAGAGATTATTGGAGAGATTGTTGAGATATTGTAGGAGAATATGATTTCCTGTAACATGTTCTCTCATTGTATTTATTCATGCTTTGGTAATGAGAAAGTTTGAGCAAAGTGTTCATTGTTATTGTTTAATTGCTCCATTATTATGCTGGTGTATTTATTTAGATACAAACTCAACCAATCCTAGAATCCTATCATTAAACACCTCAAGAATCAAACATAAATTGATTCTCATTCCTCTAGCTTTCCCTCTACCTCTTTCCTTTGATGGTTTCATCTCCCTAGATCCTCTTGTTGGGTGCATATTTTTTGTAAAAGAAACCACCATGCACACCCCCTTTTAACCCATTTTCCCTCCATTTTTGGCATTTTTTGTTATTATTAGTTTATTAGTTTATTAGTTTATTTCTATTTTTCATTTAACAAGACAAAATATTGAATTCTTGAGTTTTTATCAGTCATTTAACATAAAAATTATGTTCCAATAATTTCTCCTAGGTTAACATATTTGTAGACTAGCTGGGTGAAACCGGGGACAATGGTTTTGTTCTCCATGTTCATGGCATGGAACATATCCTCATGGGTGAATGAAAAATTTCTCACATGTGCCTGATCTATGCATGGTCAAATCAACCACTCTGTAGTAGTTTTTACAATAGAAAAATTAAGAAGCGATCTTCAGATGATATTTCTGGACCGATGAAGACGAATTTGAAAATTATGGGGCATGGGTTTTGTGAAGAACATGCCCAATTAGAAAAATAACGAGCATATGTTCCAAAAAAGGTGTGATTTGGGAGATTTGGAGTTTTTGTTCTAAATATGTAAAACCCATATTTTATGTACGGTCGAGATTTCATAGGGATTCAAACTGCCCATCAATCATGGAAGAAATTTCTCCCCTTGATCTCGATCCAACATGGATAGGAGGTTGTTAACATATTTCATTACTCCATAGAGGGATTTTAAGCTCAGTAGTTACATATAATTCTGTATAAATATGTTAAACCATGAGGCTTTTGGAGAGAGCTTGAATTGGAGAAATTATGAATTCATTGTGTAACTGATTTTATGCCTAATAAAAATATTTTGACTTCCTTAATTTAGTATTATTTATCTTTGCATGCACCACCTTGGAGAGCCCCCATGTTTGGTTCACGTGGCAGCATTGTATAGTAGTGTGTGAGTTTTATTTTTTGCAATTTCTTTAATTTGCAACATTTCCTTTCTTCATAATTGTTATTTTATTTAAGGAACTTTAGATCAGATTTATATCAATTTTGTATTGGTTGGATTTCATTTGAGGTTTTTATCTTGTTGTTATAGAACTCATAATCAAACCTATCCTTGATTGGAAACTTGAAAAGGGGTTTCTCGAAGAATTGCTACAAGCTTCCTTAGACCATTGAGCTTTGTGGAAACACTATGGCATGTTTTGCAATTAGTAGGAAATCACAATGGCCATTTGATTGGATAGATTGAAATATGGATTACGATTTTGTTATTTAAATTCATTAATGCATATGTGTGTTTGAACATTCCTTACAATTATTACCTCACAATTAAACAAAGTATAATTGTAGAGAGCCACCTCTTGTTGGGTTATTTAAACTTCACAGTTGTTAGAGTATTATTGTAAAGAATTTTTCTCTTTATAATCAACATTTCCACCCTTTGAAATTGTGACAACTACAACTCACTACTTGTGAAGGCGAATTCACTCTACAATTCGATTTTCAACCAAGAAGATTGTTATAATTAGATTGAAGGGATTTATCATTTAGATATTTTCATATGATTTGATTTCATGAAGGTATGGTAAATATTCTTTTAGTCATTAAAATTCATAGTCAACAGAGTCTTGTTACAAAGAACCCTCACTTGGTGAGGTAAAATACACTTTGCAACTTGTTTGTATACCATTGAAGTTGTGGACCTTATATTGAAATAATTTGGCTTAGAATCTTTCTATTTGATTTATGTTAATGAATGTGTGATGAATATTCTTTTCCAATCATAGATCTCTACAAGTGAAGAGAGTATCGTTGTGTGAGTCATTTGATGCGGGATATCTCACAACCAAAGTTTCTACCTTTGTAAGTTGTGACAACCTAGATTGGATAAGAATAGTTCCATTCTATTATTTTTCTAGTTTAGAATTTCATTTCACATTGTAATAGTTCAAGTAAAGTTAATTCTTAGTTTGTTGGAAGAAGCTTTGATCTTGAATGTAACACCCCTGTTTTCCCCAGTCGGTAATTATAAGTGTTATTATGGAAAAAAAGTCGAACTGTGGGTGATCAAGGATAAACAATGGACCTTGATAGATTTTGTAATTTATATATATATATATATGTGTGTGTGTGTGTGTGTGTGTGTGTGTGTTTGGTTTTTAATAAAATAAGAGAATGTTGAGTTACTGCTGAAGGGATTGCCTTCATAGGTTATGATGTCATGAGAGGACTGGGAAAGAGGTGTAGATTTTAACCTTGTACAATATTTACTACAAGCAGATTTTCAGTAAAAGAACATAAAAGATACAATGGAAAATACAAACATTACACAAAGATTTTTCCCTTGGAAACCCAAACCGGGAAAACCAATATATTCTATATTCATTCATAGTGATACAATGTTTACAATACAATATACATATAGAAGCCAGTGGCATCCAAAACCCTAACCCAATGACCTGGATTAGTAAACAACATTAATTCCTTAACCGGAAATAGAAAACCATTGGAAAAAACTATGTGCCAAAAAAATGCCCAACAATGGACACAAAAATTGAGGCAACATGAAAAATGATGCAAAAATGTGACATGTTTTCTGAGGCAAAAACAATTCCTCAAACCCGCATGTGTGCCCGATGCAACACATACACTACTACTTGTGAAAACAATGTAACACATACCCAACATTCTCCCATTTGTTTTTTTCTTTGCATACAAGGGGTTACAGGGTTACATAGTCAACAGTCCAGACAACAATTCCCATGGATCCTCTACACCAAGAGAACTTCTCAGTGCTCACAGATTTTGTTAATGAATCTGCAACATTCTTCAAAGTGTCCACCTTCATCATAAATAATTTCTTTTCTTCAACCATGTCTCTCAGAAAGTGATATTGAATATCAATATGCTTTGTATTTGAATGATAAGTTGGTTTCTTCGCCAGAAAAATTGCACTCTAACTGTCATAATCTATCCTTACATCTTGTTGTACCAAACCAATACCTGAACATAATATTTGTAATGATACTGCTTCCTTACTTGCATGAGTGTCTTCCATGTATTCAGCTTCTGTAGTTGAAAGTGCCACTGCATCCTGTCTTTTTCTCATCCAACTTATTGCTCCTCCAAACAGGTTAAACACATACCCACTTGTATATCTCCTACGATCTAGATCTCCAGCCCAGTCTGCATCCACAAAGCCATGCATATCCACCACTTTGTCCAATCCCGGTCTTCCTTCATAGCACAATCCAAAGTTAGCAGTGCCACACAAATACCTGAAAACCCTTTTTACTATTGTCCAATTCTCCTTCCCTAGTTTTGACATATACATGCTCAAAGCTCCCAATGCATGTGCAATATCCGGTCTAGTACAGATCATTGCATACATCAAAATGCCAATTGCACTCACATATGGAACATGAGACATGCCCTACTCCTCTTCTTGTGTCTTGGGACACTGATCCATAGATAACTTTACACCAACAGGAATATGAACCTTGATCAGTTTACATTCTTGCATATTAAACCTCTGCAATATTGTCTCGACATATTTTCTATGATTTAACCAAAGTTTCCTCTTTTTCCAATCTCTTTTAATTTCCATACCCAAAATGAAATTTGAAGCACTGAGATACTTCATGTCAAATTTAGAGGACAATTGAGTTTTCACATCTTGGATAATCTCCTTGTTGTTTCCTATCAGCAACATGTCATCCACATACAAGACCAAATAAATCAAATGATCACCAATTTATTTAGAATACACACAGTGATCCTCTTTTCTTCTTGTGAAGCCAATTCCCAGCATATAAGTGTTAAATTTTTGATACCACATCCTTGGTGATTATTTTAAACCATACAGGGACTTTTTCAGCTTACATACCAACCCTTGCTTTCCCTTCACAACATAACCTTCTGGTTGCTTCATATAGATTTCTTCTTCCAGATCCCCATGTAGGAATGTTGTCTTCACATCCATTTGTTCTACTTCAAAATCAAATGCAGCAACACCAAATAACATAAATCTTATAGAGGTTAACTTGGCAACATGAGAAAAAATCTCACCAAAATCAATTCCCTCAACCTGGGAATAACCCTTTCCTACTAACTGAGATTTGTATTTCTCCACTTTTCCTTCTCAATTCAACTTCTTTTTAAATACCCATTTGTTTCCAATGGGATTTCTTCCAGTCGACAACTCCACTAGAACCCAAGCCTCATTCTTATCCAAAGATGCCATTTCTTCGTCCATGGCCCTTTTCCATAAATTTCCATCCTCTGAATCCACTGCCTCCCTGATATTTCTAGGATCATCATCAGTAATAGAGAAAGAAAAATTTGAACAAAAATCAGATGGAGTATACCTTTTTGGTAGCCTTCTTTCTCGAACCGATCTCCTCAATACTACAGTACGAGGGTTTTCTTCTTTTGATTCCCGTTCTTCTGTAGAGTCTGACTCATCATCCTTTAAATGAACTCTATTTTATCTGGTTCTTTTTAACACCCTATTTCTCCCAGTCTGTAAAAATAATTGTGTTGGCCAAGAACTGTGGCAAACTCAAAGATGTGAATGTGTGATTCTTAATGGACCTTAGTATACAAGGTCGACAAATGTAAATTAACATTATGAATATATATATATATGTTTTAGGACTACTATGAGGGGGATGTGCTGAAAAAGAGACCACGATGGCTAAAGAAATGTGGTGGAAGGCACCTGGAATGGTGGTGCTAACTTCCACTGAAAACCAATACCGTATTTGGTCTTCACTAGCCCGGAGAACCAAGAGCGGCTCGCTGGCTCTGAAATGAATTATTTGCCAGGTTGGTAGGTGAAGAGGCTCCTCATGAGTTAATGAGGGATGGGGATGAACCGCCCATCCGTGGAGGCCTCAGACCTAACCATCTCGGGGAAATTTGTGCCACACCCAACCTCGCCGGAAAAGAAAAGGCAGGTAAAAGGTGTGGAAGGGGGGGGACACGAGGGGAGAGGGATCACAGGGAAAGATTGGAAGAACTCTCGAACAAAATACAAAGTGAGTGATAACATGGAAGAAGGAGAGTAACCTTCGTTCTTGATCACTGAAGAACAAAGACAGAGAGTCTCAACATCGTGGTCTAACTCAGGGGTGGCTAGTGGTAAATCCATTCCGAGTCGCTGAGCCTACGGTTGGGTGGAAACGAGCACCCCTCTCAGCAGTTGCATCACCTGGTGTTTTTTTGATAAGTGTTATATCTTGTATCTTGAATTTAAATATCTTGGAATGTGTGCTCATGGTTTGAACACTTATAAATGGTTTCTGTGTAGAAATGTCTGCATGGTGTTTTGATCAGAATGGTGGTTGCATGGTTATGTTGGAATCACCACATTCAGCTTATATATATAGATATATGTGTTTGAACGAATCTAGTTTTTAAGTCTGTTCTCAGGAGGTTGTTTCCCTTAATTGTCTCTCGTGCTGTCCTGGACAGATTTCCTCACAGGGACACCCTTTCAGGAAAGTTCCCTCACTCTATAGAGTCGGGGTAAGTGCCTAGAAAGGTCTGTCATCGTAGTAAAAACCTCGGGCTTGTTCACTACCAGTCATAGAAGCTAATAGCTCAGAGATTTTAAGAGGACCTTCCAGTCGGGTCTTCAAACCTAGTGAAATTTACCCAAGGGCCTGAAGAAGGAATTAATGGT